>LPNX010803770.1:193105-231766 GCA_001517045.1 Pseudotsuga menziesii
TGATTCCGGGGGTCACTGTGCCCATGTCGGACACTCGAATCCCCATGTCAGGTGAATTAGATTGGCACCTACACAACAACCAACATGAACCCAATGTATGCGATTACAATGTAAAGGCTTCATAATGTCTTAAGGATATAGTTGAGATCTTTAATAGTTTCAAAATATACCACATTACAGAGAATTAAACCAATGAGTTGATGCTATATCGAAAGAGGTATTACTTATCCACTTTGGGGCACTTCTCATTGTAAATTTCAATGAGGGCATGCGAGAGGTTTCTAGATCTGACCTTTGTAGTTTTATTTCAAAATTTTCCAGTTGTGTTTTTTTATCTTATAGCTTTAGTTCTTTAAAAGATATTAAAGGAAGACTATATTTGTTTTCCTAAAAGGGACATTATGTTTAGTGGATAGTTTAAGATTTGGTTTACAAAGCAAAGTAAGATTTATATTTTGTATTTTGTGCTACAACACCCATAGAAAACATTTTTGGTTTACAAGGAAAAGTAAGATTTATATTTTGTATTTTGTGCTACAACACCCATAGAAAGCATTTTTGTGCTTTACATAGTAATAAAATGTGATAGTTTTCCCTAGAAAATAAGGATTCATAATGTAGTGGTATATTTTGGGTATTACCAAATAGATGCTTTATGTTGCATTTTGTATCCTTTAACCTTGTATTAACTTGTTTGCACTAAGATTAATATAAAGTCTTGTGCAAATGTTATTGCTGATGACGAGAATGACTAGAGTAGTGGCCTCATGATGCTATTTGTTGATGATATCTATTTCATTGCAATGTAGTCTTCTATCTTTTCTTCAATGGATTTGTTGCAAGTGAATAGTTGTGTAGATGATGTGTTAGGAATCATCAGGTCTATATGCATGAATGTTCAAACTGTTAAGTATATATTATGAACAAAAATGGTTGATATTGTCCTTAGTAACTTTCTCCTGATCATCCAAAGTCTTGGAAATGCACCTTGAGTTAATTCATGATAGTTTCTCTTATCTTCCCTCCATAAATTGTATTCAGAATTTTATCGATAGCTTGGATTTGCTAGCTTTTATTACACCTTGTACCATATGTTTTTTAGGGCCATACCAAATGCATTTATATGTTCATGTATGTGGTAGGTCCCCCTAGAGAATGTTTCCTATATCTACCACTTGACGCAACATGAATATATGAATAACCAAATAGTGTTATTTTTTCTACCACTTCACTAGGCATTATTTTTTTTATTTTTTTCACACTTAGGTGATTTTACAGATAATTACTACAGTTTATTTTGCTCACCACAAAACATGAAACAAGGACATTAAAATTTAATTCAAACTCTTTGATACATTTCCTACAGTTACCTTGAAGGGAAAAATTAACAACACTAGAGATTAAAATTTGTTATTTTCTGAAAGTCTCTTTTACCATCTTTCTAATGAGACCTATTGAAACTTAGGAAGACCCGCATTCCTGATAAGACCTTCAAATTATTATATTAAATCTCAACTTGATGGTTTTTTCACTTCTTTTAGGTTTTTGCTTCATCTATTATGATGATTGTTGGTGGTTTTTGACTGAACCTCTTCCTCCCCACCTATTGGCCATTGTTCCATTCAACTTCTTTGGCTCAGTATTCATTCGAATTGCTACCACCAACATTACTCTAAGTCCATCAAGGACCTTGCATCTAGCTAAGAAATGGTTTTTCTCCATCATTTGAACTGGATTATTGTTGCAGTCATATTGGACTCACTAATAATTTCACAATTTCCCTTGAATTGAATTCCATTTGTTAGCACATGAAGAATGCATGATAATTCCATTTTGTTGCTAATAAAGTAGACCGTGTTCATTTCTTTGGGATGCTCTTGGGCTGTTCACTTAGGCATCTTTCCTCTAGGGTTGATAAACCTTATTTTTGAATGTGCATACCCTCCCCTAATAGGCCATGACTACGGTATGGTCTATTCTAGCTGGGATGTGAATGTGTTGTCTCTATTCTATAGATAGTGGTTGATTTTGAAGCTGTAGTAGGTACATGTTTTGTAGATGGTAGGTATAATGGAGTCATATGTACTTCTTGGAAGATGTAAGAAATATTCCCTAAGTTTATCTTTAGTTTCTAGCACTATTTAGTTTGTAGGAATCTTTTTTTAGTAACCATTCATGATTTCTTCTCTTACCATCCCACTGCCGAACAAAATTACCTCATCAATGAATAACAAAATTTATGTAGCAACACACACATCCTCAATTGGATTCTAAAACTATTTCTTAAACACATCCCTTATTCTTTTTCCATATCAATTTTAGGTTATTAGGTATGCATCAATGCATTATGTTGTTCTCTAAGACTCTTTTGCGGACCACTTTAATAGATTGTGTAACTGTTTACGATATTTTGTTTCCTAAGGTCGGTATATTTTTGTTCTTATTAGTGTGTTTGAAAAATTAAATTCGATTTAAGCTTGAATGTATTTGGATATTATTGTCTTTTATTATAATTACAAATGATCAAATCTATGTGTTAATATTTCTCCTCTTCCCAATTCGTAAAGGGTGCTAGCTCAATGGAAGAGCACCTGTTTTACAAGTAGGAGGTTGGTGGTTCGATTCCTCCATGCCCTAATGATATTGGAATGTATTTATAAAGGTAAAAAATGTAGTAGTGAAATATTAGATGCAACACTAAATGCAAAACAAGATGTAAAAGTGGACGTCACACCAAACACAAAAGTGGATGCAAAAGTCAGACGCAAATATGGACACAAAAATGGATGTCACACAACGCAAAATTGGATGAAAAAAGAGACTCAACACTAGACACAATTAATGACTCAAAACGAGATGCAATACTAGGTCCAAAACTAAACGCAACAGTAGATGCAAAAGTGGACTCTTAACTAGACATAAAATTGGACATTAAATTGAGCACAAAATATGGTGTATCGATGGACATAAAACTAGGTGTAACACTAGGTGGAAAAATGGAAGGAACACTTGGTGCAAACAAAAACATAAAATGAGACACAATGTTGGATGCAAGATGGGACAAAACATTGGATGTAAAACTAGACATAATATTGAATGCAACATTGGACACAAAACTAGAAGCAATATTAGATACAAACATGGCTGCAAAACTAGGCACAACACTAGGCGCAACACTAGGTGCAACATTGGACTCAAACATAGATGCAAAAAAGGACATCAACTAGGATGCAACACTAGGTGCAAACCTAGATGCAAAATACGACATAAAACGAGATGAAACATTAGGCACAAACATGGATACAAAAAAAGACGTAAACCAAGATACAAAATTTGATGCAAATGGGGATGCAACATTATAAGTAAAATTGAATGCAAAACTAGATGCAACATTGGGCCGAAAATTGGATGCAATCCTAGATGCAACGTTAGATGCAGAATTGGACACATAATTTTATGCAAAACATGGTGCAAATTTGGGTGCAAGACTCTATGAAAACTAGGAGCAAAATTAGATGCAAAACTAATCGTGAAACTAGGTGCAAACAAGGATGTAACAAATGACGCAAAAAAAGATGCAATAGAAGTTGTAAAATTGGGCAGAAATAAAGGCATAACAAAAGATGCAAAAAATTGGGCGCAAAAATTGATGTTAAAAAGGATAGAAAAAAAGATGCAATAGACGGTGTTTTATGAAAATGTACAATAGCACTAGTTTTAGCGCCAGATTGTTCACCACAATTGGGAAAAAATTACACTAAAATCCGGTGCTAAATTCGACGCTAAATCCAGTTTTTGTTGTAGTGTACCTTGCGGATTTTTCTTTGAGCTGCTTCGAAGTTGTTCTCTTGTTTTCTAAGTGTAACTTTTAGAACTAATTAAAAAAAATCCATATGAATGCCAAAACGCATGCATGATATCTCAATGGATAGAGGATTCGATGAAGAATTTATTGGTATGAACTCTGCTCAGTTGTGTTCCATGAATGGCAAGGTTTACACCCCCTATAAGACACATAGAAACATTGATTTTATTGTAAGAGGGGTAAATCTCTATTTTTCAGGCCCTTGATCGAGGTATTTAAATACCTCGATCAAGATTTTATCGGAAGCTCGATCGAGGGTTTAACTAAACCCTTGATCAAGGTTCTCTTTTTTTTTAAATCATACAAAAATTTGTGGGAATGGACTTAGGCATTAATGGCATTAATGTCATTCCAACCACCCTCCTAACCTCATTTCCCACCTGATTTCCTAAACAAAATTCTATATAAACATAAAACATAAACATGTTACTAGTTTTATCTTTCACAATTGACAATCCTATTTGAAACAATTGTGTATTGTGTTTAGATATTGTTGTAGGTATGAATTTGGATTTTTGATCTTGATCACAATGGGAAGAAAAAAGCATCTAAGTAAAATATCTTCTAGGAATCAAAGCAACACCGAAGAAATAAGAGAGAAAGATAGAGGAAAAAAGAGCAATATTGAGAGGAGAAGAATTTGCAAATCAACCTATACTTGGAGAATTAAATGTCATTTATAACAATAATGGTATAATTTATTTTTAAGTTATGCAATTTCATATTCATAAATATTTAATTTCATTTTCCTCGTGATCTAGTTCATACAATTCCATATTCGTATATTCATATTGCATAATATATTCAATTTCATAGTGTTCTAGTTCATGATATGTGTGTGTGTGTGTGTGTGTGTGTGTGTTAAATTGTTTAGAATGTAAATATAATTTTGTAATTAATTCATAAACTTATATACATGATGTATGTGCATGTATGAATTCATATATATGTGCATTCATAATTGTATGTCAATTGTATAATTTCATATTCACATATTTATATAATTTCATAAATTGCATATTCATATATTCAATTTCATAGTGTTCTAGTTCATAATATGTGTGTGTGTGTGTGTGTGTGTTAAATTATTTAGAATTTAATTATAATTTTGTAATTAATTCAAAAGCTTATATATATTGTCTGTGCATGTGTGTGTGTGTGTGTGTGTGTGTGTGTGTGTGTGTGTGTGTGTGTGTGTGTGTGTGTGTGTGTATATATATATATATGTAAATTGTATAATTTCATATTCACATATTCTTATTTAATTTCATATTGCATATTTTTATATATTCAATTTGATAGTGTTCTAGTTCACAATTTGTATATATATACACATGTTAAATTATTTAAAATTTAATTATAATTTTGTAATTAATTCATAAACTTATATACATTGTACATGTACATGTATGAATTCATATATATGTAAATTCATAATTGTATGCAAATTGTATAATTTCATATATTTACATATTCATATAATTTCATATATTGCGTATTCATATATTCAATTTCATAGTGTTCTAATTAATAATTTGTATATATATATATATACATGTTAAATTGTTTAGAATTTAATTATAATTTTATAAAATTGTAATTTTGTAATTAATTCATAAACTTATATACATTGTATGTGCATGTATATATACAACCTTCTAAAACCACTTATGTGGACATGTGAAATAACGGTATGTGTTGTGAAAGAATTGAAAAAAATGTTTGACCACTACACTAAATTAAACATATATAGAAAGTAAGTGTATTATAGTATGAGTAGTTCTAGAGTTGTCCAATGAAATTAGAGAATGGTTAATGAATATATATAATTATATCTAGTGCATAATATTCTAGCATAATATCTAGTTTTAAATGAATATGCATATATAGCCTTATCATTGCACTTATTTTCTTCATCTTTTCTATAGCATTATCTCTCCTTTCATTGATTTTAATATGATTTTAATTTCATATTCATACATGAGCATTTTCATAGTCTTCAAATTACAATTTTACATTACATTATGATAATGATGATAATTACATTACAATTACAATAAATCACCAAGTAATGTGCCCCACATGAGACAAAAAAGGTAGACACTATCCAAAACATGTCAAGAACACTCATCAATGTAGTGTTCCTAAATTACATTAAACAATTTTATAATTACAATTGCAGTATATTAGAATCATGTACAAATGACTAGGAATCATATGGCTTTAAGCATTGATGACAATGATGACCTCAAAGAAAATCAACAATTACAATTACAATCAAAATCACATTAACGTGCATAAGAACCAACCTTACGTAAATGGGAAAGTAAGGTAGAGTAAATACAAATACAATTTTACATTACATTATGATAATGATGATAATTACATGAATTTTTAAGCATTGATAATCGATAATCACATTATGATAATAGAATCATATGGATTTAAGCATTGATGACAATGACGATCTTAAATAAAATCAACAATTACAATTAGAATCACAATCACATTACAATTTATTTAAGGTAAGGTAGAGTAACATATTTTACTTAATAACACCCGGTTTGGGACATAAGTATCATCCACAACAACTGTGGGAAGTACCTGGTATTTTCCCTAAAACCCATTATGAGGAGTACCATAGGAACCCTGGAGTAGGTGGCCATTGAGATGACATTCCAAGTGAAAAGGGAAACAACCCCTACCAGATTGACTAGATTCCCACCTGTGAGGAAAACCAAAGAGCTATCGTTTGTGGCCAAGTGGTTAGCGGTTTTACCTGCGCCGTGAAGTGAGGAGCACTGCCCCAATACTCAAGCCTAAGACAGCCTTGGTGGCTGAGTGACTACCTTTGAATCATTAGGAATCCAATTTAAACCGGGGTCCATATTCATCTCCAGTTACTACAATATGATAAGTAATATAAAATGTTATTATTGAGCTTGCATTTATTTGTGTTTATTCCAAGATCTTGTATTTATTTTTGAGTTTGTATTTATTTATTGCTATATCCTGGCTAGTAATCATAGGATTGTGCACCCTCTAATTTCTCAAGATTAATTGGGAGCTTCAATGATGTTGAAATGGTTGCTAATTGTTTAATAGGGTTGGATGATGCCACTCAATAAGAGTTTGGGAACCCGACCCCTGATCAGATAATCAAAGAAAATGTTAGTAACATAATCAATTTGTACTTTGAACAACAATAAGTGATTACACAAGCTCAAATCCTACATGGATTGATAAAACACAAAAAATTAAAATGTGCCACAAAGTTGTTGGGTTTTAAGGATGCTAAAAATAAAAATGCATGTGAGAATGTAACAGAAAATGTAACAACTACACTATTTGCATTTGGAAAGTCAAGAAAAAATGATATCAATGTTGCACGTAGGGAAATTACAACTTCTATTGTAGCATGAATCACCTCATTAAATCGAATGGTCGCAACAATGTCAAAGCTTATCCATGTTTCAAGAAAAACACTCCACAAATACACTAAATTTAGGGTAAACATAGATGAAAACGATGAAGCTGCTTGTTGGGATCTTATATGCAGAGAAGCATATAAAGACAGGATGGAAGAGAGAATCATAGAGAAGGTGATAGAGTATTGGGACAACCATTCTTGTGCTATACCAGATAAGAAACATGTCATGCGACAACGTTCTGGCAGAGGCATTTATAAGGAGTGTTGCAAGCATGTTATAGACATGACAAGAGTTTCTTTGTTCGAGGAATTCAAAGAATCCAATCCTGGTGTCTAGATCTCATTTACCATGTTCAGTAAGTTGAAACCGTGGTATATTAGGCCGAATACGATTCGAGACACTTGTTATTATTGATAACACGTTGAATTCCAATTATACTATGATACATTTGTGGATTTTTGTAAAATTCATCAGGATGGTGAACCAACTCCTCACCGAGGGTGAGCTTTTATTTCTATGATATTATGCAATAGGAATCCCAAAAATGTGTTTTTCATTAAAAGGTGTCTAGGTGGGAGAAGATGCCATGAATGTGGTGATTCGGCATTGTTCCATGGGAAGTTTCCTATCGATCCAACACACCCTGGATTGTCAAATATCACATTTAAGTGGAAGAGATATGCGTATGTATCCATGAATCCATCATCTTCTTCACATGTTCCATATAAGAGGATCAAATTGCTCAAGGATAATATTCCTATATCAAACTTCATGGACAAGTTTCAAAGTCATATTTAGAAATAAATTAAACACTCCCACAGGTCTAGGTGGCAATATTTAGAATTTAAGCATTCTCATGAGGTTTTTGAGCCAAGCACAATCCTATCGGTGGTAGAATTTGCTAAGAATTACACATTTTCTCCTCAGAGAGAGATACAAAGTGAGTATTATCACTCTGACCAGGTGTCCATCTTCGTACATGTATTGTATAGACATGCTTAGGTGAGCATTGATGGTAGGGATAACACTCCTCAGTTACACGATGTGATCAAAGAATACCAAATCCATAACGCTATCACACATTTCACCCATACAACTAATGAAAACAACGAATGCGAATCGACACAGTCCGGTGATAACCATAACATAAAATCAAACAAAGTATGCAATTAATATTAAACATAATCATGATCAAAAGACATAATAGTTACACAGTTGTTCATAACTCGGCCACTGCACCATTGCACGCAATGGTGCTTCCCATTGAGAGTATCACAATCAAAACATCATTTACAAAATACACAAAGCATGTCGAGAAGTCACCAAGACACTTTTTGTAGCACAAAGCACCCATTAATAAATCCCAATACATTTCAAGCTCAGGCCCGAAGGCAATTAAAACCCCAACAACAAAACCCCAATCCTGTCTCTTTACAAAACATAGAGTTCATTTAAGTTACAGCCAAACCCCAACCCAAAACACATCCATTAGAAACCAAACTCAAGCAAATCCAAACCTATGATGAGTGATAATTCAGTTATAACCACGAAGCTAAGAGGGGACAAGTAAACACTTATACAATAGGATTACCTAAATGGGTATGGCTTTTCCCATGGCCTTGTCCCCAAGCATCGATCCAAGCTCAATTCTCCACACCCTATAACCTGCAACCATAGGGAAGAAACCATGATGATAAGTATGCCAAAAATCAAACCAAACAAACAAATTATGCTGTGAAACTAGACTACCATCATACCTATCAACCCATTGTCGTTTCACCTCTTTATACCATGCAGGAGTAGAGCGCAAGCAATAAGGATACGAGTGAGCCAAATTAACAATTGAACCAAGCCCTAAGTTAGGTTTCCACCTTTCCCAAGGCACATTTATGTTGCCACTCTGGCCTCCAATATCGTTTACAAAAACCCACCAATCCATAATACTTTTCACGACGTTAAACCTTGTCCCAAACCAATGCGAATTGTATAAACTCATTCATGCATCGAATTACTTAGGTTCAAGCCATAAACCCATGGCATATGGAATATGCCATGGAATGTTTAAGCCAATTTTATTTTTACAAACCTTCTCCAACTATATAAATATCATATAGTAAAATTATGTTCGGACATGAATAAGTCATAAGCCTTTACACCATAGTAAACATTAGAGGAAATTTCAACTCAAAATGGGCCTCCTAAGGAAAATTAATAAAATAATAGTTAAAACAATAAAATAATATTTATTAATTTTGGAAGAAGAAAAGAAAAAAACTAATTTTTTGTTTGTATTTTTGACATATCTCCTTGTGTTTTTACTCAAATTTCAATCAAGAGAGCTCATTGGATGCAAAATTAAATTTCACATCCAACGAGTACCCACTCGACATACTTTTGAAGGTCTCTCCTACCCCAAAAACAAGAAATACATGAAAAACATGATGATGGCATAATCATCACATTTTTTCAGGTATTTCTTCTTTTTGGCATAGAGGACCCCATCAAAAGTATGCCAAGTGGGTACTCGTTGGATGTGGAATTTAATTCTGCATCCAATGAGATCTCCCAATCGAAATTTGAGTAAAAACACAGGGAGATATGTCGAAAATACGAACAAAAAAAAGTAGTTTTTTTATGATACCTATCACCAAATTTATATTACAAATGTTTTTAAGACCTATACAGTATTTAAAATTTAAAGCAATTTCATTGGGTAACACATGATGACATGGAATTTGAATTAGAGTAAAAAGGCCCATTTTGAGTTGAAATTTCCTCTAATGCAAGTATCCCATAAATAATAAGTCTGTGTCACGCAAGTAGTAAGTGCAGTAGTGACCCCATCACAATCATAAAGTCTGTAATGATAATAAAAATAATCAGTGTAATGTCACTAGGATAGAGATGCAAATGTGAGCGCTAGTGCCCAAAACAAGCAACACTTTTCGTTAAATATTTATAAACAAGTTTTTCGTCGCAAATTGCACCTCCACGCAAATGAGACACGAATGCATTAGTTCGATAGAACTAAGTAAGCCTGATGTGACAAGTATAAATTGTTACCTCTCATGTGGTTACAAGGGAAACTAGTCCCGCCACTCCACCCCTTTGTTTCCAAGAACAAAGTTAAGTTAGCATCATGTATACGACAGTAAGCACATGTTATAAACAACAAAGTACATAATCAAATAACTAATTTACATATCAATTCTTAACCATAGTACAAATAGTAATCAATATTATGACAACAGAAGTAACATGGTAAGAACCACATCGAGAAATATGGAAGCAGGATGTAAGAACAACTTACGACAATACAGTATTACAATCAGAGTACGACACATGCCGCAAAGTTCAATTAATGTCTAGCATAGGTAGTTTTGAATAGCCTAATAAAAAAATTCAATTTTTGGGGACATTACAAATGGCATCAAAGCCCAGTTTCAACACTAAGAGACCTAATGGGTGTACCAAATATTGGGCTCCAATCCACTAGTGTAAATTAGACCATAAATTTATGTCAATCCGGATTTTGTAGACTTAGAGGCATATCCCAAATATAGAGACTCGAAGATAGACCTAACTGGAAATCTAGTTTACCTATGAAACAAATCTATTGAAAGCTAGAATGTTGTGCCTTTGAAATACAAAACCTCCCTTACAGAAGCAACTTCATTTGATCTCTGAGTTAAACAACAATTCATATGTGAAAGATTCTGAGATTAAAAAAAAAAACAAATTAAACCTAAACCCTAAAATATAGATCACAATACTTTGCCTATTATCTCAATATTGAAAGGAGTCAAACATTAATTTCCCTTACAGGAAGAGATTCACAATGTATAACTGTCCTCAACAATTCATCATTGAATAGGCAATGCACAGTGATTTGATATTGAATAAGCAGTCTAAACTATTCCTACAACATGTGAATGATTAAATAACATAGTTTCTAACCTTGTTCAAACAATCCAACTCGTTCTGCAATGTATGAGTAGTTAAAATGAAGAAATCGAATTCTACAGGATTTAATAAAACATACAACATGCAAAACTACAAAATACGTGTGAGTACATGGAAAATGGGGCCCTCCAATGCTTCATTTACACATGCAGCGAAAATCACAGGGCTCTAAACTTGAATTCCATTCACCATATCGAATTGGGCATACACAGTAATCAAATCCACAGTCTTGATTCCACAACTATATGTTTATGATCCAAGAGGTTTTTTTTCATATGTAAATCAAATACTATACAATATTTTAAAAAACTAGAAATGCTACAAATCTAGAAGACTAATAATGACATGAAACCCTCAAGATCCTCCATCAGATCCATCAAAATAGACAAAATCGGAACTGTCCTGCTTTTATGCTAAGTGGTAGCATAGGTGGTCATCTTTGACCGGAATTGACTCGACACCTGTGAGAACCATATCATCTATTCGTTACAAGTTTAACCATCCTTGGACATCGAGGATCTTTCTCCCATCTCTCAGTTTACGCCTAACTGTCCTACAAGTATCCAACCTAGGAAAAATTACAGGAAGTTAGCACATCCTGTAATTTGGAATAAAACCTCAATTTAAATGCCTTAAAAATCTCATAATTCAATTTGTTAAGAAGCAACAACATTTATACCTTTGACCAAAGTTTTGTGAATGAAATTAAGGTTTTATGGANATGACAAAAATAGGTCAAAATGGTGCCCAACATCTCCCCCAAGAGGAAGATGTTGCATGTCCTCATGCACAAAAAGTATCTCAAAAATTTGACCCTGCTTATATCATGACCAAAATTTTGTTGTTGACCCTCTGCTTTTAATCTCCTGTCTGAGATGATGCATCTGTAGAAGTTCGAGATGCATAAAGGACTTCCAGTTTCTCATACTTGGTTTTGTAAATCTTCTTTTGTTTATACCATCTATATGCATGCTTCGAGATTCGTGCCCTTTGAACTTTAAGCTTCTTGTTCCTTTCTTTTAACTTTTCATTCCTCAATTATAATTCCCTTACTTCCAGTTTCAATCTCTTAGTCTTTGTACTATTTTTGGAAGTTTTCTTCTTTTCCATCTTCATTGGAGGTTGCACAGAATTGGTGTCCATCCCCAATTCTTCATTCTCTTGTACTGAATCTCCCTTCTTTTCTTCTTCCATAGTTTGTTTCTCTAAAAAAGGAGAAGTTGGATCATTTAATATTTCCTATCTTGGATAATTTTTCTTTTCTTTTTCTTGTTGGTCCAAGAAGATATTGATTTTTTTGTTTCTGCTTTATCACTTCATCTGAAATATTTTCAGTTTCTTGGATATATTTTTCTTCATGGACCTTCCCTATCTCACTTGTTATATTTTCTTCTTGACTTTCCAAGGTTTGTATGTATTCATACTGTTTCTGTTGGCTTTCATCATCCTCTTCTAGTGCTGACTTATTTTGAGCTTGTTGATGCTTCCTTGGCTTTCTCTTATAAGTGGTGAAAACTTGATCTTGCTTTTGAAACTGTCTTTATTCTTTCATCACACTCTTGGTTCATATCCTTCTCTGAGGCTGTTTTGATCTTGCTGCCTTAGAGTTGTCTTCATCATCTGTGATCATCAACACCTCTCTTTCTTTATTTTTCCCCTTTGGAAGTGTTGATATTTTTGCTTCAGGGTTCTGTTCTCCATCCTTGGGTTATGTTATCATCAACAATTTGTCTTCTTTCAAACCTTCTTCAGACAGCTCTTCTTGTTCTTCAAACTGATTATGAATTAAAAATTCTTGCCATGTCAGATTTTGTTTCTGTAACTCATATGTGATGATTATTTTGATGAGTCCACAGTGAAAAAGGCTTGTCATTTAATCTTCTGCACACTTTTGAATATCCTTAGCCATCTTGGAAAGACTCTGTAATAATAAATGCGGCATATTAATCTCACAATCACCTCTTAAATGCTGCAATAGCTTGATATGGTAAAGATATACAATAC
This sequence comes from Pseudotsuga menziesii, assembly GCA_001517045.1. NCBI lineage: Eukaryota > Viridiplantae > Streptophyta > Pinopsida > Pinales > Pinaceae > Pseudotsuga > Pseudotsuga menziesii. The sequence goes on from LPNX010803770.1 coordinate 206,369, forward strand.
TAAATCGGCTTAGATAGGTGATGAATCTTTGGATGATATAGACTATTTCATCCTAGGGATGAACCAACCAGCTCCTTGGTATTCCCTTCTTCCAATTCATTGATCCTGCCCTTGACCTGCATAGAAAGGGTATCCATGCCTTCTCCTTGAATTGTTTGGTTTTGAAGAATCTCTCTCCTTGCTGTGGTAAGCCAATGATCTATGCCAAAATGTCTTCACACAGTCTGAAATTCAAATTTCCAACTGTAGCCCTTTCTCCATCAAACGAATCAGCAAAGGCTGGGCTAACATTATCATTATGCCCATCAAAATTTTCAAAAAAAGTCACCCACTGTTTCTTTTCAAAAATTTCCATACATTTCTCATGAATATCAGTGGGATCGAATTTCTCTGGTTCTAGTATAGATACCATTTTGCAACTTTAATAAGAAAAGAAATATGCAACAAAAAACCTCAACCTTGCAACTTTTAGCTTTGTAACGTTTTCCTATTTCAAAATGATACTCTGAAACTAGAATTGCTATTGATCTAGCAAATTCTTTTGGAAAAATATTTAAGTTTTACCTCCCCTCTATCGTTATTGCTTCACAATTTCTCCTGCGCAAATGCATTTTTCAGAAAGCTAGTGCCCGCATCCTTCCTGTGATACATGCCTTGTTTTCACTGTAAACTATTACCCCTATATGCCTTTGCATTACACAACAATCGGATCTTGCAGATGAAAGAGTTAGGTTTGGTTCAAAGAAGAATGACCATTTCAATATGCAATCCCAATGTCACTAGTTCACAATGTAATTTTCCAGGCACATTTATATATTTTCGTGGGGGCATACAACCACATCCTTTATAATCATTATATGAACATGCCACTATTTTTATCCAATCACTAGTTCAGGTAGAAATTCTCAAGGAGAAAGATTAAAGGTAAGGTTAGAACCATTTCATTTATATACAATGTGCTTCAGTTCCTTTGCATACACCAGTGTTTGATTAATGAGATGTAAGGAAGGGATTTCTTCACTTGGAGTGGACTCTTTTCGCCTTTTGGAAATACACACAGCCATTCCTTATATCAAATGTTCTATATTCCATATTAATTTTAACTTAATGCATAATGCACTAATACCTTTGTCGTGGAATATATAAAAATATAAAAACATTTGAATTCCAAAAAAAACATTTCTCTTTCTGTTAAAAAGAAAACCCTGCCTATAAAATGCAGTTTAGGTTTTGATAGTTTGAAATTTTCCTCTGGGATTGAGTCTGACCACCATTTTGACACCTAAGGTAGGATGATGAGAAGTAAATGGAATGCTGGCATGGATTGTGAGGGTGATGGAATAGACAGTCAAGCTTATGAGGATAGGTAGATATGTCATTACTTAGAAACAAAGAATCATGCAACTTTTAAAGTACAAAAATTAAAATCCTTACAGACTTTGCTTGATATCCCTTTATGCTGAGCTTGCTGCTTGATGTAGCTGGTTTGCAATTTATTTCTGGTTCACATATGTCCTTCTAATGTCTACTTTTAAAAATGTCTACCATCTCAGGTCCCTTGTACTTTCCTGGAAGCCAGGTCCCTCTGGATAGGAAAAAGACTTGGAACTATCTCAGACTCCTACTTTGTTGGAAGTCAAGTCCCTCTACATTTGAAAAAGACTTGGAGGGTTCCAAGAAAGAAGAAAAATAGAAAGCATAAAATGCTTATCCCCCTCACAGGCCTATTTATTGACTTGTCCTCAATTCAAACAAGATCTTTATTATGCAAAAAAAAACTTCCTAAGAGGCATGAAATTTTTGAAATATTTTTGTGAATTTTCAATGGCCAAGCAAACCTAGTTTTCCAAGGAAAATTCAAGTTTATGTTGTGCCAGTTGCCTGGTTTTCACAACTAAACTCATTTTTTTTATTATATTTTTTATATCAAATCAGAAAATAGATAAGAAGAAAGTGAAGGAGAAACACTAGTGCATTTATCCAGCACTTCCATCTCCCATTGCTGTGAAATCTGCTGTATGAAATCTTCTTTGTTGATAGGCTTGGTATAGAGTTTGAGCCGATGGCCATTGAACACAAATGTATGTGCTTCATCATCGATTTTTTGGAGTTTGACTGAGCCATTGGCATATACATCTGCAATCTCATATGGACCAAGCCAATGAGTTGTGAATTTGGCCTTGAAGACTTTGAACTTTGAATCAAACAATAGGGCCCCGTCACCGATGTGAAATTGTTTGTTTTTGATAAACTTGTCATGCCATTGGGATCTTTGTTGTTGTATCAAAATATTGTGTTCTATTGAAGCTTGTCTCATCTCATCTAGTTGATTCAATTGAAGTATCCTTTCTTGTTGTGCTTTAGAAAGATTCATCCCAAAATCTGCTGCTAACTTGAAGGTATGAATTTGAAATTCTATAGGTAGGAGGACTTGATTACCATAAACGAGCTGATAAGGAGAAAAACCAATACTGTTTTTCCAAGTGATTCGGTATGCCCATAAAGCTTCAGTAAGCTTAGCTGACCAATCCTTCCTATGCATCTGGATAGTTTTAGTGATGATTCCTTCCAAAGTCTTGTTTGTATATTCCACCTAGCCATTGGATTGTGGATGGTAAGGTGTATATTTTATGTGCTTAATCTTGTACTTTGCTGCTATCTCCTGCACTAGTTTAGAAGTAAACTGGGCGCCCTGATCAGTGACAATCTCTCTAGGAACCCCAAATCTGACAAATATCTCTTCAAAAATAAAGTTTATCACGGTTAGTTCTGTGGCTCTTGGTAATGGTTTGGCTTCCACCCACTTTGTAACATAGTCAGTACATACCAGAATGTACTTCTTCCCTTGTGATGGTCGATGAATCGGACCAATGAAATCAAGAGCCCACTTTTCAAATGGTTCTATGAGGATTTGTGGTTGGAGTGGCATTTCATCAAATCGGACTGGCCGTCCCATCCATTGACAAGTATCATAGCTCCTAACATACTTCTTAGAATCATTGAAAATACAAGGCCAGTAATACCCCAAATTGAGTATCTTGTATGCTATTCTTTTCTCTGCAAAATGGCCACCACACAGTTCATCATGACATGCTTTCAAAATATCTAAAACTTCATCTTTTCGTACACATCTCTGATAATTAGATCATATCTTGTGTAAAAGAGATCACCATTGACCCATATATGCCTAGCACTTTGTTTAATAATCTTTTTCTTTTCAATAGATGACATAGATGGAGGTAGCTGTCCTGATGATAAATAGTTGGCAATATCAGCATACTAAGGAGTGATAACAGAAATTGCAAACAAGTGTTCATCAAGAAAACTATCTAAAATAGGAACAACCTCACCAGTATTGTGTAAGTGAGATAAGAAATCTACCACTTGATTTTCTCGTCCAGGCCAATCTAAAACAGTGATATTGAATTCCTGCATTAATAGTAACAATTTGGTTATCCGACCATTAGTGATAGATTTATTCATTAAATATCGTAAAGTTGAATGATCTATGTGGAAAAACATTTTGTAGCCAGTAATGTAATGACGAAATTTGTTCATAGCATGAACTACTGCCAACATCTCCTTTTCAATGACTGTATAATTCAATTCTGCAGGTGTCAATTTTTTATTGATAAAATACATAGCATAATTCATGGTATGCTCTTTTTGTCCCAAAGAGGCCGCTATTGCAGTATCAGATGCATCAGTAGAAATATGAAAGGGCAATGTCCAATTTGGTCCCCTTAAAATGGGAGCAATTGAGAGCTTCTCGTTAAGTGTCTGAAATGCAGATTGACAGTTAGTATCCCATTTGAAATGTACATCCTTTTAAAGTAATTTAAATAATGGAAGAGCTATCTTACTGAAATTTGCAATAAATCTATGATAATAGCCTGCATACCCTAAAAATATTCTTACATTTGTTTGAGTTGTTGGTTCAGATAGATTTTCAATTATTTGAATTATAGCAGGATCTACTTTTATTCTAGATGAAAAAATGTGATGTCCTAAAACTATTTCTTCAGTCATCATCATAAAATACTTTTCGTTGCTAAGGGAAAGATTTGAGTCAACACACCTTTTTAAAATTTTCTCTAGGTTTTCCAAGGGATCCTCAAAGGCACTTCCATGCATAGAAAAATAGTCCATATAGAATTCAACACATTCATGAATTAGATCTGCAAAAATGGCCAAGACTGCTCTCTGAAAGGTAGCTGGGGCATTACATAAGCCAAAAGGTAAAACCTTGTAGGCATATGTGCCCCAAGGACATGTGAAGGTGTTTTGTCCTAGTCCTCTTTTGCAATGCTAATTTGATTATATCCACTGAAACCATCTAGAAATGAAAAATATTATTTTCCAGCTAAGGCATCTAACAGTTGATCAATAAAGGGAAATGGAAAATAATCTTTTAATGTTGCCTTTTTTAACTCCCTGTAATCTACACATATCCGCCATTTGCCATTTTTCTTAGGAACAACAACCAAGGGAGAAACCCATTGGCTGTCAGAGATAGGGTAAATAAATCCCACTTTTAATAACTTCTGCATTTCTTCCTTAACTATCTCTTTTAGTATGGGGTTCATTCTACATTGAGGTTGTTTGAGAGGTCTAATTTTATCATCTGTGTAAATGTGGTGAGTGCATGTTTCATGATGAATGCCTGGAATGTCAATGTATTCCCAAGTAAATGCACGGGAATGTTTATTTAGTAAGGCAATCAACTATTCTTCCTGTGATGTAGTAAGATGTGCACTGATATTCAATTTTTTTCCTGGACTGATTTCAACTGTTTTGCTTTGGACATCAGTGATTGAATGAACATTAAAAATATCATGAAGTGCCAATGCTAGAGAATGTACTGTGAAATTTTCCTAAAATTTCTATCCCAAAACTTGATCTGCTATAGCATGCTACATGTCTCTTAATTCTTCAGAAATATCAGGTTCAACAATGAAGTAATCTAGCAAATCTTCATTGTTTTCTTCTTGAAAATCAAAGAATTGATTGATACTTAGGACAGGATGAATCACTTCTTCTTCCTGTTCTTTGGTCTCATTAATCCATGATAACTGATCTAATGCAGAAGGTCATTGGGCAGAAGGATAAAGTGTAATTTGTTTTCTCTCTGTCCCATGTGAAATGAGCATACTTCCTGATCTACACCTTATGAAAGCATCAGCTATTGCCAACGAGAGTCTTCCAAGAACCAATGGATGCCATCCTAGATTATAATTTGGTTGAAGCACTATAAAATCTACAGGATACTCCCAGGAGTCTAAAGAAACAATGATATCTTCTAAGATCCCTTCAGGTTTTATTTTAGACCTGTAAGCTAGTTCCAAAACTGTAGTAGTTGATCTGATATTTTTCAAGTGAAGGTATTCCATTGTCTCTAGTGTCATGACATTAATGGAAGCACCTAAATCAATCAGTGTTTTTGGTATTGAAAAATTGTTAACAATAATTGTGACTATTGGCATTCCAGGATCAACATACTTTTCAATAAAAATAGTGTTAGACATTAATCCTACTAATTTGCCTACCACATGAATTTTTAATGGATCCTTCATTCTTTTATTAAGACATAATTCCCTAACTGCTTTAGTATAGATTGGAATATCCTTTATAGCCTGCAGTAGGGGAATTTTGACACATACATTGGTTAACTCATTCAAAACATCAAAATCAGGTAGGGAGATTGAAAGTTTTTCTTTGACCAACCTTTCTGGAAAGGGAGGTATATAAGGTACTAATGATTTCCGTTTTTTACTATGATTTTTTTACTGTGATTTTTCTATATTTAATTTTTTTGGAGTTTTCTCATTTTCTGCTTGTTCTTCTAAATAATAGGAGATTTTTTTTGTAAATTTTTTCCAAATCTTAAGTTGATATTTTGAAGTGGAAGTATTGAGTAGGGGAGATCCATTCCATCATCAACATTATACATGGGTTTATCCATTTTATTATTCGTATTTGAGATTGGTTGTGCTAGAAATTGTGTTGGCCGAGGTGGAGGCTGATTGGATGGAAATTGAAGCTGTTGAGATTGTTTACCTAGTTGAGGAGCAAGATTGGGTTGTTGGAAAATGGGGCTTGATTTTGTTGGTATTGGGGATATGCAGAAGGTTGTTGATAGGGTTATAAATAGGCTTATTGATATGTCTGGTTACCATGAGTATACCCTCTTTAATTTGGAGCAGATTGAGCTAATTGAGAAGACCAAGTTTGCCAGGGCATGGGTGCACTCCATGAATTATGAACAGGAGTTTGATAATTTGAATGAAACAACTGCATAGGATCTTGAGAGATACCTGAAAATCGTGTCTTCCAAGGTCTTTGTTGTCCCATAAAATAGAGAGACTCCATGCTTTGATTCTCCTCCATTCGAACTACCTGCAATTCTTTCAATCTGGGGCAATCATCAGTTTTGTGATTTGAAGTACATAAGCCACAAATTTGACCAATATTTAAAGGACATTCTTTTAGTGGGTGTTTCTTTCTACATTTAGGGAAAAAGATAGACAGGGCTTGATCTTGTTGATTTTGTTGTTCTTGTCTTTTCTTGGTCTTTGATGTTTCTACATGGGTGTCTAAGGTACTCAATACATCAGTCTTAAAATCTTCTAACAAATTCCCAAGCTTAGCTCTGGATATACCACTGGTTGCAGATTTAGTTACTTTGGAAGTTACATCCCTTTTCCCATTTCTAGCCTTTCCTCTTCAATACTTCTGACATAAGTCTTGTATCGCATCAAAGGGTAAGTAGGAGATGTCACCTTTTCTCATAACATTCAAAATATCTATATATTCTTCTCTTATTCATTTTAAAAATATTGTCCAAATGATCTCAGGTGTCAAGGAATTGTATTTGGATTTCTGCAAGTTGTATGAGAATATTTTTAGATACTCTTCCAAGATTTCATATTCCTGCTGAGACATTCTAAAAATGTCATCTTTTAAATCCTTTGATCTACAATATGCGTGATATTTTCTAAGAAAAATTTTCCTCATCTCATCCCAACTAGTTATAGAATGCTCTCCTAATCCCATGAACCATTTCAAGGCAGCTGCTTTAAGAGTAGCACTGAAAAGATGAAGCTTGTGGGTGTCATCAATATATCCATAAGTTCGACACAAGATATCAAACTCGAATAGGAAAGAATCCAGATATTCAGAAGTCATACCATAGAAATTTGGTAGGACAGATGGTGGGATATTTTTTTCTTTACCTCTTCCCCTAGGATGATGCTAGTGTCCACGATAGGGAATTTAAAGGTATCTTTCTGATCTTCTTCTGCTCTTTCATCCCTTTCATGTCTCCTCTCTTCTTCCCTATCATGTCTCCTCTCTTCTTCCCTTCTCTCTTGTCTTATTTTATTTTCAATTTCTAATCTTCTCTCATACTCCCTTCTCTGTTCTACAGTTGGCCCTTTTGATGTTTCTTCCTCAGCCATTTTAAAAGTATCAACTGTTGTAATGAATCCTTTTTTATTAGATAAAGAAGTTCCTATTATTTATATTTTTGGGGGGGTTTTGATAAATCTTCCTTTCTCGTCTCTTTGTCTTGACATAAAACTAAAATCTACTTTGTGTTTTTTTCTTTTTATCAGAGAACTAAAGTTCTTAAGTCTGCTTCTAAAATGCCTCCCCGACAACGGCACCAAATGTTGGGCTCCAATCCACTAGTGTAAATTAGACCTTAAATTTATGTCAATCCAGAGTTTGTAGAATTAGAGGCATATCCCAAATATAGAGACTCTAAGCTAGACCTAATTGGAAATATAGTTTACCTATGAAACAAATCTATTGAAAGCTAGAATGTTGTGCCTTTGAAATACAAAACCTCCCTTACAGAAGCAAGTTCATTTGATCTCTAAGTTAAACAACAATTCATATGTGAAAGATTCTCAGATTAAAAAAAAAAAAATTAAACCTAAACCCTAAAATATAGATCACAATACTCTGCCTATTATCTCAATACTGAAAGCAGTCGAACATTAATTTCCCTTACAGGAAGACATTCACAATGTATAACTGTCCTCAACAATTCATCATTGAATAGGCAATTCACAGCAATTTGATATTGAATAAGCAGTCTGAACTATTCCTGCAGCATGTGAATGATTAAATAACAGAGTTTCTAACATTTTTCAAACAATCCAACTCGTTCTGTAATGTATGAGTAGTTAAAATGAAGAAATCAAATTCTACAGGATTTAATAAAACATACCACATGCAACGATACAAAAGATGTGTGCAGACTTGGAAAAGGGGGCCCTTCAATGCTTTGTTTACACATGCAGACAAAATCACAGACCTTGGATGGTACAATTAGCCACAGGTATGAAATGAAAAGTTTTACAAATAGTTAAAGATTGTGAGGTAATCCTGAATGTTTTTCCTACAAGAGTAAACCTGAAAATCCTACCCTTAGGATCATATGATATACTTATCAGCATGGACTAGTTGGAACAACACCATGTAATGCTCGATTGCTTACACAAATCAATCTTGTGCACATATAGCCAAGGGAATCAAGTGAATATTCAAGGCGTACCAAAGAAAGTCTAAGTAAGACAAATATCTTCATTACAAGCAAAGAAGTGCATTAGAAAAGGCTGCAAGTTGTTTGTAGTAAATATCTGAGACATAGAGGCTAAAAAAGAACAACACATAGAGTATTTTCCCGTTCTTATAGAATTTAAGGACGTATTCCCTAAAGAAATCCATGGATTACCTATGAAAAGAGACCTAGAGTTTTCCATAGAACTGACACCAGGATCAGTTCCGGCTTCAAAATCCCCTTACCACATGAGTGCACCAGAGTTGGTGGAACTCAAACTCCAACTGCAGGATTTGATAGAGAAGGGATATATCCGGCCAAGTGTGTCCCCTTGGGGAGCACCAATACTTTTCATAAAGAAGAACGATGGCACGAAGCAGATGTGCATCAATTTTTGTCATCTTAACAAGATGACTTTCAAGAACCGATACCCACTCCCTAGGATCAATGACTTGTTCGACCAAGAAGGAGGATCCAATATATTTTCAAAGATCAACCTATAACCCAACTACCATCAGGTACAGATTCACAATGAGGATATTCACAAAAATTCCTTTGATACAAGGTACGTGTACTACGATTTTGTAGTAACTCCATTTTGGTTGACCAATGCACCCTCAAACTTTATGCCAGTATGATTAAGAGTATATTCCATAAATGTCTGTATAAATTTGTTTTTGTCTTTATAGATGACATCCTAGTTTATTTAAGAGTAAAGAGGAACATGAGGAACACCTCCGCATAGTGCTACGGGTGTTAAGAGAACACCAGCTCTATGCCAAGTTTAGTAAATGTTATTTTTACAAACCATAGATATAATACTTGGGTCACATTATCTCTGAGACAAGTATAGTTGTGGACCCGCAAAATATTAGAGGCATAGAAGACTGGCCTACCCCTAGTAGTGTCACCGACATTAGGTCCTTTTTGGGATTATCCATATATTATCGAAAGTTCATTGAGAACTTCTCAAGAATAGCTTGTCCCATTACCTCTTTGCAGAAGAAGGCAAACAAGTTCTTATGGACGACCAAGTGCGAGGAATTTTTTCAAAAGCTTATGCAGCTTTTGACGACCTCACCGATACTATGAATTGCGGATCTCGATGGGGATTTCGTTGTTTGCACAGATGCAAGCAAGGAAGGGATCAAAGGAGTCCTCTTGCAGAATGATTGTGCAATCTGTTACGAATCATGAAAGTTAAAAGAACATGAGCAGAACTACCCCACACATGATCTTGAGTTGGATACCATCATTCACACCTTGAATATGTGGAGGAACTACCTCATGGGAAGGAAATTCCTTCTGAAAACCAACAATATGAGTCTGAAGTATTTATTCGAGCAACTGGATCTGAATGCTAGGAAAGCCAGATGGTTGGCTTTCCTTAGCGAGTACCATTTCGAAATAAATCATATTAAAGGAAAAGAGAACAATATTGTTGATGCTTGGAGTCGATGAACACATATGATATATGAGGTGACTTTAAGTCAAACTGATTTGTATTTGCACGAGAGGATTAGAATGGCCAACAGAGTTGAATCTTTCTATGTAGAAATCCTCTATAAAGTCCAAGAGGACAAGTTGTTTCAACAACAAAAAGAGTACAAGGTAGACAAAATAGGATTGTTGTGGTCCAAGGAGAGATTGTACGTTCCAGAAGTAGGGACATTCGGCACGGCATCCTCACAGAATTTCATCGGACACCCTACTCAGGGCATCCAGGATATCAAAAGATGATATCCATAGTTAAGAGACACTTTTTTTGGCCTAAGTTAAAGGCTGACATTGCATTTTTTATTGGGAAATATTAGCTGGTCAAAGTTGAGTATCGGTATCCTTCGGGATTGCTGCATCCATTACCCATTCTAGAATGGAAGTGCGAGGTCATTAGTATGGACTTTATCACCGGTCTACCAAAAAGTAAGAAACAAAATGATTCTATCTTTGTAGTAGCTGACAAATTGTCAAAATCAACACACTTCATCCCAGTGAAGTCGACCTACAAGGGAGTACACATTGTAGGTATCTTCTTGAAGGAGATATTTAGATTGCACAAGATACCCAAGGCAATCATCTCCGATCAAGATTCAATGTTTAACAGAAAATTTTGGAGATATTTATTCTCTAGATTAGATATGTAGTTGAACTTTAGTATTGCTTATCACCCGCATACAGACAAACAGACAGAAAGGGTAAACCAAATTGTGGATGACATGCTTAGGATGTATGTCATGAAAAACCCAACCAAGTGGGAAGACTACCTACATCTCGTAGAGTTTACGTATAACAACAGTTACCAGACTTCCACCAAGATGAGTCACTTTGAGGTACTCTATGGACGAAAGTGTAGAACATCGGTTACTTGGCATATCCTGGTGGATCGGCTCATGTTAGGGCCTCATTTACTAAATTACTTGCAACAATTGGTTACCAAGTTCCAGGTGAACCTTAAATAATCACAATACTGCTAGAAAATATGCGCAGATAAGAAAAGAAAATATAAATTTTATCAAATAGGAGACCATGTCTACTTGAAAGTAAAAGCAAAATGGAGCTCGTTGAGCTTGGGAATGTGCAGTAAGTTAGCACCTAGGTTTTGTGGACCCTTTGAAATACTGGCCAAGAGGGGGCCAGTGGCATATGAACTAGTGTTACCCATGCACATAAGAGTCTACAATGTTTTCCATGCATCATTATTAAATAAATATGTTTATGATACTAAACATGTGATTGATTGGTCCTTATTACAGGTGGAACCTAAAGGGGAGTTTTCCGCTGAGCCTCTTCATATATTGGAAAAGAGAGAAGTGAAGCTAAGGAAGTGCACCATAGTCCAGTTGAGATTGCAATGGAAGCACTTTGAAGCAGATGAGGCTACTTAGGAGAATGAAGCCACCATGACAAAGGCTTACCCCACGTTGTTTCATGATTTCATTCCGAGTCCCTATAACACCAGGGATGATGTTGTTCTAAGTGAGGAGGGATGTAATATCCTGAATTTCGGACCTAACACTTATGGGAATGACCCCCGTTGATTTTGATGTTACCTTGATGTTTTATTTTGATATACTAGGTCAAAGACCACACTCCATATGAACATGATGATTTGTTTGATATACTAGGTGTAAGGCAATTGCATATGATATATATATGCCTTCTTTTGTTCGGCATGGACCCTGAAGCACATGATTGATGAGCTGTTTTGTGTTGAGCAAGGAGCTCTGGAGCACATGGGTAAATTCATGTTTTTGTTGAGCAAGAAGCTCTGGAGCACATGAGTACTTATATTTTTGTTAATCCAGAAGCTCTGAAGCACATTAGTTTTGAGACATTTGTGTTAAGCGTGAAGCTCTAGAACACATGAAAATATAATTTGAAATTTTTGGGCATAATCCCTGGAGCCTTCCATGTGATGTTGAGCATAAGCTCTAGAAAATGGGATCCTTGGCCATTGTATCCCTAGGTGTATCCTACAAGTACATCCTAGCATTAGTGTTGAGCGAGAAGCTTTGGAATTTCACTAAGTTTGTAACTCCATGTTTTTAGTGTTGTGTATGGGCTCTGGTAAGTGCTAGGAGTTACTAAAAATAATTAATGATTCCCAAGTGAAAATGACTCGAGTAAATATTGATCTCATCTGACTTATTTATAAGTGATTAAATTAAATCTTGAATTTTTGTATCTCATCAAGTACTGAACAAACTACCATGTCATATGAGCGAATCCAACATGCAAGGATGTTTAGAGTTTCGTACCCTAGTAGACCCAACCATCTACCTGATGACCTTAATGAAGAAAGTGTCATGAGTCTAAGGACCACAATATGTGATACCCTAAGACAAATGTTAATAAATAATATATTTTATATATTTTATACAGAGCATGTAAAAAGAGTACACATTGTAATAATATTAATAATGTAAGAAAGAAGGAAAAGTTCCATCTACTATTATTATTACTAAGAGAAAATTAAATATTATAATACCTACAAAAGTTCAATTAGGAACTAGTTAAAAGTTCCTAAGTTTAAATATTAAAATACCTAGATTAAATAAAAAGGGTTAAATTAATAAATCAAACGATTCTTGATTTAACTGTCCCTTTGACTGAAAAGTGTGTCTATAAAGTCCCAAGCCAAAGAGAGGCTTGGGGATCTCTACCATCTTTTTGGAGTCATTATTTTGCATAGTTATTCTCAAGAGAGTTCTTGGAGAACGTTTTCCTAAGAGGAAAAAGGAGAACTGATCTAGACCTGATATACTAGTTAGGGCATCTGTACCTTAGGAGCTCTAAGCTACTTGCATGTTGGAACCAGCTCGGGGGGATCCATATTAAAACCGAGAATGGTTGCGAGTCATGGTTGGGTGGAACATGGTAGTTCCCAAGTGATTCAGTCATCTATGCAGAGGTCAGATCTACCTGTGAATTGTTAATACTAGGTAATTGAATGTGCAAGCTTCAGCCATTAGAAGAGCTTCACTTTTCAGGTATGAGGTTCTTGACTTCCTATATCATTATCTAGAATAAGTGCTGGCTAGATTATGCAAGTGTTTATATTATATTTCTAACCCTATGTGCCTTTGTTTTCCTATCAAATTCTTTTAGGGTTTACATATTAATTATAAACCCTAGGCTGTAATTTAATTCCCGCGTAAGAATTATCAAGGGTTTTGTTCTTTCAATTTTACTTCGGTATTTTCATTTACAGCTTAAACTTGGGTTCATAAGACCTAGGAACTATCCTAGCAAGGATTGTGTGTTTATTTGTCTATGTACTCTACTAGCAGATTTCATATTGCCAGCAGAGCTAGGTGTAAAAGTAAAATACTCTTTCATATTAAGCTTTAACCAGAACCCTAACCCATTTTAATCAATAATATAAACAAAATATTCTACATATAATAATAATAATAACTTCAAATATTAAAGCTAAGATAAAAATCAACAAAGAACTCTTAGGGTCTGTATGAACATTATCATTAATCTTTAAAACAAATATTATCATAAATCAAAGCTACATACCAAGTATCGAGACCATCGAATGGTTCACGATTTATCACTATCAACTACATCCACAAATTCACAATACAGTAAACTAATTATACACATAAATAATCCATCACAAATATAACAAAATCAAACCCTTAAATATCTATGAATCATATTATAAATCGCATGCCATAAATAAAATTCCCTACATAAATAAAAACAAATATAATATCATTTATAGTAATCACCTAAAAAAACATAATATCATCTATAGTCACTTCATTTAAAACACACATAATTGCACAGAGGTCACAGGATTGATTCATGTGGGAATTAAATCCCAAATCGTATCCATATAAATTAAACCCTCATCACAGTAAATGATCCAGGATCGAATCATGTAGGGTCTATTAATATTTTACAAAGTCACGCTATATTACTTATACGCGGGATGTAAACAAAACCTAAACCCTCTACACAGAGGTTGAAAGACCCATTTCAATATACACGATGCAATATATGGCCCTCGGCCTTTTCCATATCCAACTCATTATAATAATCAACATTACCAATTATTACAACCATGTCAATGTTTACCAACAGTGATGACAGATAGTCGTAGGGGTACACGATAGACATACCCCATATCATATTACACAACGAAATCATAGATAATAATTATGCTATCGCAACTACCATGGGGTGAAATTCAATTCCATGTACGACATGGCCCCGAATCCAAATCCATAACGTTGTCACACATTTCACCCATACAACTAATGCAAACAACGAATGCGAATCCACACAGCTCGGTGATAACCATAACATAAAATCAAACACAGTATGCAATTACTATTAAACATAATCATTATCAAAAGACATAAGAGTTACACAATCATTCATAACTCAGCCATTGCACCATTGGAAGCAATGGTGCTACGCATTTCCAGTAGCACAATCAAAACATTATTTACAAAATACATAAATCCTGTCGAGAAGTCACCCAAGCCCTTTTTGTGGCACAAAGCACCCATTTATAAATACAAATACATTTCAAACTCAGGACCAAAGGCAATTAAAACCCCAACAATAAAACCCCAATCCCGTCACTTTACAAAACTCAGAGCTCATTTAAGTTACCGTTGAACCCCAACCCAAAACACATCCATTAGAAACTAGACTCAAGAAAATCCAAAACTACGATGAGTGATAATTCATTCATAGCTATGAAGCTAAGAGGGGACAAATAAACACTTGAACAGCAGGCTTACCCGAATGGGTATGGATTTTCCCATGGCCTTGCCCCTAAGCAACGATCCAAGCTCATTTTTCTATACCCTATAACCTGCAACCATAGGGAAGAAACCACAATGAGAAGTATGCCAATAATCAAACAAAACAAGAAAATTATGTTGTGAAACCAAACTACCATCATACCTAGAAATTTATTGTCATTTCGCCTCTTTCCACAACGCAGGAGCAGAGCACAAGCAGCAAGGCTATGAATGAGCCAAACTAACAACTGAACCAAGCCCTAAGTTGGGTTGCCAGCTTTCCCAAGGCACATTTATGTCACCACCCTAGCCTCCAATATCATTTACAAAAACCCACAAATCCATAGTTTTGGTCACGACGTTAGACCTTGTCCCAAACCAATGTGAATTGCATAAACCCATTCATGCATCGAATTTCTTAGGATCAAGCCATAAACCCATGGCATATGAAATATGCCATGGAATATTTAAGCCATTTTTCTTTTACAATCCTTATCCAACTATATAAATACCAAATAGTAAAATTATGTTAGGACATGAATAAGTCATAAGCCTTTACACCATAGTAAACAAGTATCCCATAAATAATAAGTCTGTGTCATGCAAGTAGTAAGTGCAGTAGTGACCCCATCACTATCATAAAGTCCATAATGATAATAAAAATAATCAGTGTAATTTCACTAGGATAGAGCTGCAAATGCGAGCGCTAGTGACCAAAACAATCAACACTTTCCGTTAAATTTTTGTAAACAATTTTTCCGTCGCCAAGTGCACCTGCATGAAAATGGGACACGAATGCATTAGTTTGACAGAACTAAGTAAGCCTAATGTTACAAGTATAAATTGTTACCTCTCAAGTGGCTACAAGGGAAACTAGTCTGGCCACTCCACCCCTTTGTTTCTAAGAACAAATTTAGGTTAGAATCATGTATACGATAGTAAGCACTTGTTATAAATAATGAAATACATAATCAAATAACTAACTTACACATCAATGCTTAACCATAGTACAAATAGTAATAAACATCACGACAACGTAAGTAACATGGTAATAAATGCATCGAGAAATATGGAAGCATGATGTAAGAATAGCTTACCACAATACAGTAGTACAATCAAAGTACGACACATTCCGAAAAGTTCAATTAATGTCTAGCATAGGTAGTTTTGAATAGCCTAATAAAAACAAATTTATTTTCAATTTTTGGGGACATTAAAATTTTAAATATATATGAATGATTATATTTAATGTTATAGATTTTTAGAAATAAAATTAAAACAAATCCTAAAGCATGATATGTTTCTCTTCTACACATACATCACATGTAATATACAAACTAGCATTTGCATGAGGATGTGCAAAGGAATGCCAAGAGGATCAAGGATTACCGAGAGGATCAACATATTTTTCAATGTCTGTCCAACTATATTATAAGGTCGTGTGCAATAATAAATGTACTAGAATATATATGTTAATAAATCCATCTGATACAATAGATAACTACAAGGATAAACTAACCATAGTTGATTGCACCAGTCCCCCTATTCTTCCTAACTTAATCCCACAACACAAAAGATAATTATATACAATGTTTTGTCATAAAACAATATAAGTTTCAAATCTACAGAGTTCCAAAACACATTTATTCGTTGTTACATTGTGTCTATAGAAATAATAGATCGATGCTATGTGCAATGATGCTAAGAATAAGCACATGAAATAGATCTTGCTACTAAGAATTCTCACAAGCATACATAGGGAAAATAGAGAGAATAAAAGAGACTGAATCACATGAATGAAGAGATGAATATTGGTGTGTATGCTTCCATTGAATAATGATGAATAATAGTGTACATAAATAGTACATCCCTCATAGGAAAATCAAATTGTATGGAAACAACTCATAAAGCTCAAAAAAGGCTGACTTACCAAAATATAGCAAAACCCCCATAGGTGGATAAAGCACTTGCTAAATCTATCAAGGAGCTCACGAGTTGGAAAATCATGAGTGATTTTTCAAAGAGATGGAAATAACATGCTAATCCTAGAAAATGGAGAAAAACTAATGGAGGATGGGTTGGAAACAAAAGCTCCCAGTTTCCTAGTTGACTAGCTTTTATCTTATCCATAGAAGAGCAGGAAAAGCAGAAAAAGCAGAATAAGGCAGAATCTATTGTAAAGTCCTGTATACTAATTCTGGATGGTCAAAAGGTGGTCAAGATCAACCCAAAATTGGAAATAAATCATTCCTAGGATATAGATGGCATGTATTGACTTTAAGGTGCAAGTGGATGCCAACTAATTAAGCTAGTGGGTGAATAATTAATCAAATAATGATTAATTATTTTATCCTAAGTTGTGAGTGGGTTTAATATATTCCTACACCCCCTATAAGTCTGAATTTATGATGGTATGACAAAAAATATAGATGCATATGGATGCATATAGGGCCCAGCAACAAGGCTATGGTCACCCTTTAACAATTATTATGTCCAGAAAAGTGAGGAAAGAGGCAAAACCACATGGGGAAAACCCTCCCTCAAGATAGGACAAGGCAAAAAATTTGAATAATATGTCTTCAACATATCCTCATCTTCACTTGAATCAGCTGAGTGAACTTATTTTGGATGGAAGATTTGTTGAAGAAATCATGAACTCCATGATCATGTGCTGGAGTGTAGAACCTGCAAGAAGGAAGAGGAGAGACTCCTTGTATCTCATCATCTGATGAAGTAGGAGCATTATCTGAATGCTTCTTTCTGCTGTAAAAATATGATATGCAAACATAATCTGAAATTGAAAAGAGATTTGTGCATACTCCTTCCCAAAGAGTACAAAAAATGAGGCAATTTATTTCACACCCAATTCCCTGAATAGCTGCAAAATTGTGATGTGAATCACATGTAAATATTCCAATCTGCTGTAGCACCTGTATAGATCTGATATGAGGCTGATAAAACACTGATATATCAGAAACATTATCATATGGAACAGCAAATAAAAACGCTTCAGTGGCTCCATGAGGATATAGGGCTAGACTAGGAAAATTATGAACAACTGGGGAAAACTGATAGGTGTAAAAATCTGAATGATGGATGGGATTAAGATATGAAAAATAAGTGTTTAGAACAGATCCAAACATGTTTAATATAATTCCACATATGGCTAATTACATGGGTAACCAGCCAATGAAATATAGGAAAGACTTCAAACCATGTAAGATAAATATCACTGCATAAGAGACCAATGAGGAATCAACTAGTGATCTTGGGATTTGTATAGTCTTTGGATTATTCAGAGGTATGGTAGATGGTATGGATGGTGTTATTATATGTGTCATGACATGCATATAATCCTGCAAACAATATTCTAAATCAGATATACAAGCTTGTGAGGAAGAGTTGCTCAAAGGTAAATCAATATCTAATGAAAAATCACAATTTTTGGGAGATGAATCTAGTAGACTGAGAGGAGGATCATCAAAGAAAGGTTCTGATATTTATGGTTCTGATATATCAGAGAATAAATCTATATCATAGATATGATAAAACTAGAGAACTCTATCACTCAAAGCATAAGTTATATCACCTTGGAACTGCGCAGTATGACATTGTTCTGAGGAATCAGCAGGCTTCTCTAGTTCATCTAGAACTTCGAACTTGTGGTTCTCAAGAAGCTGAGACATGATGTCCATATTCTTCTTGAAACACTTATTCTCTAAATGAAAACCCTTTCTGCAATAAGAACATTTGGATGTGCTCCCTTTCTTCTTAACTTTCTTTATTAAATCTTCATATGAATCTTCATCTTCAATTTTTGACTTTGGCTTCTTCACAATTTGCTTCTCTTTTGATTTGAATTTCTTGCTTCCTTGAACCAAGATAGGATTATCCTTGCCCTTTCAAGAATTAAGGACACCCATATGGATCAATTTATCTTTCTCCTTTGTTAGTGAATCAAGAAAAGAATTTAAAGAAGGCATTTTCCACTTAGGAACAGCAAGCCTAGTTGCATGAAAAGTAGACACAAAAACTGAGTAATCAGGACCAAATTTTGAAAGAATGGAAATGATTAATTGATCATGTTATTTCTCAATCCCACATTTCTTGAGAATTATAAAAAGTGACTTGAACTTGGTGAAGAAACCCTCAAGAGATTCAAAATTGCTTGGAATCAGTGAGAATAACTCAATCTCCAATTGATGCGCTCTTAGCTCATCTTGAACTCCAAAGAGAGACTCCAATTGAGTCCATACTTGGTTTGGAGTGGTAAAACCATCTATATGAAAGAGTAGATCAGGAGAAATAGAGAGGCAAAGTAGTCCATAGGCTTCATCCAACCTATTATGCCACTTAGCTTTCTCAATCACAACATTGGGCTCATTCTGCAAAGCTAGTGTAACTCTGTATAATCTTCTACTGCGTAATAGAATGGAGATTTTGGATTTCCATTAGTGGTAATTGAAAGAAGTAAGAATTATATCTGATTAAGAATCCATATTGCTGAATTGATGTGCTAAATAATAAAATCTCTGCAACCTGCAAAACAAACTAGGAGAAAATCTTGTAAGCTAGACAAGCTCTTCTTCAGAGAGGGATAGGAGACTGGAAGCGCTCCTCAAATATATAGAACTTTATCAAACTTGTAGCTCTGATACCATGTATAAATAATAGATCAATGCTATGTGCAATGATGATAAGAAGAAGCACAGGAAATAGATCTTGCTACTAAGAATTCTCACAAGCATACACAGGAAAAATAGAGAGAATAAAAGAGACTGAATCACATGAATGAAGAGATGAATATTGGTGTGTATCCTTCCATTTGATAATGATGAATAATAGTGTACATAAATAGTACATCCCTCATAGGAAAATCAAATTTTATGGAAACAACTCATAAAGCTAAAAAAAGGCTGACTTACCAAAATATAAAAAAACCCCCATAGGTGGATCAAACATCCCTTGGCCGAATAGCCTCAGGCCAAAGACACAGTAATCCCCAGATCAATCGATCACATTCAATAAAATTTCATTCACTATATTCTCTAATGAATCTACTCCTAATTCTATTTATAAGCTTAATTCATTACAAAATGGTCCACCTGGGCCAACTCTCTAACTACTTTGGACCAAAAATTCTAACTAATGTGACCAAACCGACCACACTTTTCGATGTCTTCTTCCACGTAGTTGAGTATTCCTCTTGTTGATGTGTTATTTTTCACACCTTGTGCACCTTATCCCCTTTCCAGCATGCCCCCAACATAAACATGTTGCTCTTCCTCGAGCCACCTTAGCTAGACATAAATGGTTAGTTCAACTTGGCCTTAAAATTATCGTGCTTCATTCGAACTTGTTCAACAGCTTCTTTGATCTTTGTGTTGAGTGTTGCACACTCCTCCATGTATTGTTCAGTTGGGTGCTCAAAAAATACCTCCACCACTTTTTCTCATGTATCCTTGGTGTTTTTGAGTCCCTCCATAGCTTTGAGTGTTAGCTGCTCTGCGGTCTCTTGGAATTCATCTAACTTAGTCGTTATCTTTTGGTGTCATTCTCCTTCCTTGTTAACGTGTTTCTGCAATGATTTCATCTCACCTACATTGGTCACCTTGACAATTGGGGGCATCCTCTTAAAATATCCCCTCAACACTGTCAGTTGCAATTCTTCCTCACTAACCTGTGTACCCAACTGCTGCATTTGTTCATCCGGAATGGTGCTCATCCAAAATTGTGTCGTTACCTCTGCCTTTAATTGAGCATCTTTTTCCATCTCTTTTCAAATGAAATACCTATAACCTTACTTCTATAACATGTAACTTAGGAAAAAAATTTCAATATTGGAACAATGCACTTGTAAAACCAAGTAAGGCAGATTGCATTCTATAAAAGAAATGTGGCCAACTAACTCTGTACACAGGCGAATTGCAAGTAGGATTAGGTAATAGTCTTCTGCTAGTTAATGCTATATTAACTTGATCTATAATAAATAGTGGGCTATAGCGACTAGTATATTGTATATATCTAGACAATAGAATGCATAGGAATCAGGAACAGTAAGTCAAACTGGCCATCAAAAATAACATGACACAGTTGATATAGCATGGCCTGTGCTGCAACTGCTTCAGCTAGTTCATTTGATAAAAGAGGGAGAATGTATAAACACAGTAACACCGGTATGGAATGCAAGAAGCCATAGAGCTGGAAAGATATGGTTCTTGCTATCAAACAACAATATTATTTCAATCAATAGAGAAAAAGTTGCAAAGGAACTATATTGTGCATTCCCTAATACCAAAGAGATATGGATAACAGGAACCATATCAATAAGGAGAATATGTAAGGAAACCAAATACATTCGAGGCATCTTAAGTAACTATACCCTACCAGCTCCTTGCTGATTAAGAACACGGAATGCATTGCTGTCATTGAGTTTTGGATGATGTCCATAAAATTAAGCTAGTGCTATAGTCACTGCCTCCCTGTCAACATTTTCATCATCAATTTGTAACATGACTACTGGAGCACCAGCTTCTTTCCATGGACCTTGAAGCATGTGCCTGCATTACAAGAAACAAATTAATGAATTAGTCAATAATATTTTAAAAGTGATCATGGAATAAAGAAGATATTAGCAAATCAGATACAGATAACTCTGATACCACTTTAATGAACTAAACTGTTTATTAACTGAGCCATCACAAAAATATAGGGCAAGAGTCCATAACTATAATGTCCAAAGAACAGAAATAATATTTAATAAGAATGAATGAGATAATGATGATTTAAAAGTATTCAAAAGGAGTCCTTATATAGTGATGCAACCCTAGGTCATAAATGTAATTTATGTTAATTAAATAGTAGTTATTCTCAACTGCCAAATCCAGAATAAATAAATAATTGTTGTCAAATTTCAATATTCTTATTGCAGATTCTTGGAGTAATCTATCCTATAACAGACAAGTAGAGTGAAGAGTTTTGATTTGTTTCATATATACAGTTCATTTATATATTAGTTGGCATAACCTTATGCCCAAGAGGTGGCAGGACCAGTAGAGAGACATACTTGTAACATATATACACCTGAAAATGTTTTGAGGTTGTCTGCCAGGTTTTTTCTGAAACACTTCTGATGGACACCTCCAAGCAGCATCTATTCAATATGAGATATCGTAATGGGTAGAAACACCTCACAAGCAATGGAAGCTTCAGCAGCTGCTGCAACAATGGGGTATATGTTTTGCCAGAGTTGCCCTGGACTGGCAACAGGCACCACCAGCAATAAATAGTCCCCTTGCGAAAGCACACTCCCACAAGAGGTAAACATGACACTTGGTAAATCAAACCATAGTGGGGGAAATAACAACACCATGCTTTCACTATCACGTGTTTGGTATAGGATATTACCTGAAGACACTATCGATTCATTACAGAGACTTGGGTAGACTGTCATCTATGGAGAGTGTCTGAAATTGCATAGGAAACAGTCACCATTTATTGGTGAGTTGTGAGAGCCTTGTAGTGGTTACTTGTTGAGGAAGGGCATAATCTCAGTAGTCTTCTCATTTTTTTTATATACAAGCTGTTACAGGATTTCATGGACTGATATGTGGCCACATAGGAAGATACCCTGCTGCCATCATTTCCAGAAATCGTGGGTACCATCCTATCAGCGTTTTGACTGTCATACTATGTTATTTTATTGGGATGAAGTTTCTTTCCAACTGGGCATGATCATTGGGTATGAATACTGTATATTGAGGAGAAATTGTGGTCCTGTGAACCAAAAAGAAGTTCAACTTCAGACAGAGGAATTCGAGGCAGGTATCCATCAATTACATACCCTACACCTCCACCATCGGATTCTCCAAAAGTTGTAACACGAAATAAAGTACCAAATGTATTTCCTGTACCAGCTCGTATCTCTGCCATTTTAAAGACAAAACCATAGCAAAATGACGACAAATAGATTATAGATAATCCTCCTTGCAATTTGAGGAAGGATACAGGAAGCTTAAATTGCTAATTTGCTACTCATTAAGTCAGAGACTTTCCAATAATAGATACAGATGAAAGCCATATAGCTGTGATTTTTCCAATCCAAACAGTCGTTTAGAATAGTATACATAGGTATAAATATATGGATCCTTAAAAAATACCCAGATAAAAGCATTAGTAAGGTAGTCAAGGAACCAAAGCAAAACCAAAAGACTGGGAACAATGGTCAGCAGACCATCTGCAACAGAAAGGCCTACTTTATTACACAAAATTATGTCCAAGAATGACATAACAGGAGAACCATATCTATTATAACTTATAAATTAATGTAATATTCAAAAAAAATTATGAAAATACATCTAAAATTGTTGCATACAAGCATATCAATAAGGGCAACATGCTTCAACAATTTCAAATACATAGCAAATAGTACAAGTAACCCAAAAGCAATCTAAATTCATTTTCAACTTCAATAATGACTGGCAATCCTTTAATAATGATTAGACTTATTTAAAAGTCAAACACATTATAAATTTATAGAAGAACCTAATGCAATGGAGTAATTTCATCCAAGAACATCCAGATTCCAAAGCAATCCTGAGACCTTTCCAACTGCAATAATAGATAAACTAATAAAAATTGGCTTTACTGGGCTAGTAGCCATAATTTTTTCCACAACTTCAAAAACAAACACTCCCAAAATAGCCATTCAAGTTGAAAAGGCCATAAACTAATGACATGGTTTAGGGTTCAAAAGCATGACAGAGGTAGCTTGTTGGGTTTAAATTCTTAAATGGCAACATTCTCTCTTAAATACTCTTTATAATCCTCACAATACTTCTAGTATGAGAAGAGAAAGGGTAATTCCTCCACAAAAACTAATGCAAATATGCATCATCATGCTTGTGACTCCTCAAGCTAATTATTTAATAAGAAATTGAATATTACACAACAACCCATGGCCCAATTACCCTTCTATATAAACTGATGGAATACATGCACAAAAGACAGTTGAAACAACACTCTCTAATATCCAAGAAGACACGAGTAAATTCTTTACAACCTTAGTTAATTCAAATTGGTTAGGATGAAGACTCTTACTAGAGCAAGTGTTAGGACTCGAGACATCCTAAGAGCCAACAATTAAATAAAACAAGCCCAAACCTTGATGAAATTATTGTAAATCGTATTATCTAAGTGATGGGAAACTTTATGGTCCATTAACTGATAGACAGGGGACTTCATGGCTCAAAATGATGAAATGAAAACATGAATAAGGTGTTCATTATGGTACAACCTATAGTATATCCGACATTTGATATGATAGAACAGATCATATTATCGGTTGCCTCCTAGTTATCTTTTTCCTATTAAGAAAATATTCCATGTGCCTTCCATCTAAAAGAAACAGAAACTCTAAGACTTGAAAACCAAACTTCTCAGAATGACTTATGATTTGACACCAAGGCTGCTCACCATAATGGGTATCTAAAAATACGGTCAAATGTGAAAAAATACAAACCCTAATTTGACTGTGCAATGGATAACGTTTAACTCAACCCCAATCCAAAACTAGGTCAAATCTAACCTGAACAAGGAAGCATTGGCTTGCTACATCAGACTTAAGTCAAAACTTGTGAAACTTGACAATCTATGCAAACATGACAAGCTGTAACCAGGTCCAATCACCTGCATGCCTATGTAAACCAAGAAATCTCCAATCTTACCCATTTTTGCACATCTTGCAGCAAATTTTTAGACCTTCATGTATCATCAATGGCACAGATTTTTGTGTTCATCTTCTAAGGATTGCATTCCTAGCATATTATCCTGTTGAGCCACATTCCTCATTGGCTCTTATATCCATTCAGGGAGGTGCACTAGTTAACTAGGGTTTGACTTAGTCTATAAAGGAGA
The DNA here is from genome assembly GCA_001517045.1 of Pseudotsuga menziesii. Classification (NCBI taxonomy): domain Eukaryota; kingdom Viridiplantae; phylum Streptophyta; class Pinopsida; order Pinales; family Pinaceae; genus Pseudotsuga; species Pseudotsuga menziesii. Next base: position 231,116 of record LPNX010803770.1, read on the forward strand.
AGGAAAAGGTATAGGTTTTATTAATTCACATCAATAGAGAGAAGTGAGTGATTAGATTCTCTCAGCAAGAGGTAGTTGACCTTGTTGAGATTCCTACTCCAGTTGTCTGAGGATTCTACTAGGAAGAGGGAGTTGACTTGGATGGGCTGATGCATGCACCACCGGTTTTGGATTTCAGTATCAATGAGATTGTACTCATGTTGGGATTTTCTGAGTTAGTGCATATTTCAATGGTTATTTAATAGATTTGATATACTTTTGTTATCCCTGTATAGAGGTGAGTTCATTAATGCAAGAAATTCTGAATAGTTCATGATGTGGTGTGAAAAGATTTTGACCAATTAAGATCTCATGGAGGACAAAGGAGCTTGGCAGGTTGCTGATGCAGTCTTCCTTGTTTTTTCACTTTGAAGATTCTGAAGAGATTTCAAAGTAGCCTATATGAGTGTGTTAAGTTGTTAACTTGTCTTCTTAGTTTCAAGATTTATTTTCATACATTCCAACTAGGTTGACCAACTTTTTCACCCATGAATATTTGACAGTATTATCATGTTGGAGGCTATTTTTCAACAAGGTAGCAATGCTTATCAAGTCACTTTCCAAAATCTTCTGTTAAACATATGAAATGAAAAACCTGCATTCGAGGTGGAA
>LPNX010803775.1:3030-28486 GCA_001517045.1 Pseudotsuga menziesii
AAAATTGCGCGGTGCTCTGGTGTGCTAATAATCAAGCAGTCCTATAATCGCTTGCCTGTGATGGTCTAGAAGACAAAGGCTGGCACTACTGGTGTAAACCATGCAATCACTGAACATTTTCTGTGAATGAATGTGCCTGTCACCATTCCCGTCACAACAGAAAGTGCAAAACAAATTCAGAATATCAACACCACAGGGGCAGATGATGGTTCAATTGGGAAGCCATTTTCACATAAACAGAACAAATTGAGGAACTGAGAACCAACCTTGACATTGTAGAACTTGATGTAGAAGCGTGACTTGGGTACATTGACTTTGCTCTCCAGTGTGGCAGCAATGGCTGCACTGAGCTTCTTGTTGGTATCGGACCCCAACCCTCCAATGGACACCAATTCCCCATACGCTGCCGGTTCCTGAGCACCCCCAAATGAAATCGCTACCGACCCTTTCAGCTGCCAAAACATAATGTTAAATACATTAAACCCCCAATTAGCAATATTGACAAAAGGAGTGATTCAAAATTATTCTCTGAGATTCAACATTCTCTGCATGTGAGATCACCAGGAATTCTCTGAGATTCAAAGTTCTCTGCATGTGAGATCACCAAAAAATAGTACAATACTCTGGGTAGTTTCAAGACTTGCTGGTTAATAAGAGAGGGAGCGAGTTGGTGAGCAATGAGACCAGGAGGCCGCAGGTCTTGCTTCCCTCTCCCTCCCTTTTTCTAAATCCCGCTGTCGTTTTAAAAAATCTCTCTATTTTGTTGCAAATTAGTGATACCATTTACATAGTACTTTGTTTTCTTAAGTCAAACATAAAAATAAGCTAGCTATATGGAATTAGATTATCAATGACATTGAATTAAATGTAAATAAATATATTAAAAAAATGAAATTTAAGGTGTTACTTATTCACTATTAACAAGGCTAAAAGATAGTGCACTAAAATAGTTTATTAAGTTTATTTCATTTTAACATATCTTTTTTATATATTAAAAAATTTATGCTTAAATTGTATGTACAGATTTCATTGTTGTTGAACAATGAATTTATGGCACAAAGTCCCAAAGGATATCTTCATCAATATCACATACTAGGCAGGTGGAAATATTTGACCCCATGAGAATAAAGGAAATTGAGTTTGCATAGATGATAATAATTGCAACCAATAACAAGGTAGTAGGCGGGAATAGATAGAAGGAGAAAGAGAGGGAAAGAGGGGACGAGAGAGTGGAGATAGCATTGCAATTCCTACCCCCTATCTTCCACGCGTGGATACAGCGATGGCTAAGAGTCCAGGCGTGGATACAGCGACGGCTAGGCGTGGATACATCGACGCCTCATTCCTGTTACATCGGATTTTACACCAAAAAGTAAGAAACGTGGAAAACCTCCATGGAAAAATCCGCGCTTTTGTACTAGTGTTAGTTTGTATTCTAGGTTCCTTTTGTGAGTGAATATTTATTGTGTGAAAGGTTTTTACTACTTTGCTTGGCTCGAAGCTTGTACATGGTTTTACCCTGTCACTGCTTGTTCCTTGCCTTGGCATCGTGGAGTCTGAGTGATGTAACCTTACTGTGTATGTCGCAGGGTTGACTTGAAGTTTTCCTTCATTGGTGCATATGACTTAGGTGGTCGTAACTTCCTGGTTTTGAACTCTTCTTTTTCACAACGCAGGTATACATTGTTACTTTACTCGCAATCCTTTTTGCCAATGATTTATTAAGTTAGGGCTTAATCATTTTTATTATTAGTTTTAAATATTGTTTGGTTTAAAACTTGCAGGCTACACTTACAGCTCCAGACTTGAATGGAAAGCAGGCTCGTCCTTCAGTTATATTTGTGGGCTTTCAAACTCTCTGCTGGTTATGATATTTAGTTTGTTTGTCTATTATCCAAGTTTTACTTTAAACCCTTGCGAAACTTCGCTGGGTAGCACAAGCTTTTTAAGCTATGATGTAAATGTTGTTTTGGTGAAATAGTTTCAGCCTTATGGATTAATGATGTAATGTTGTTGTTTAAGTTTATAAGAACCTCCTTCATACTCAGATATTTTTAAAATACCTCTATCTCGTTGCTTTAGTATTCATGTTACGTTTAAGCTTCAAGAAATTGAAGACTGTGAACTAGGTTTTGCTTAACCTGTGAGTAGTGTATTTAACTTACTGTTAATATAAAAGACTTATATTTATACGTGGTTTGTTTAGTAGGTTTGGGTTTTTTAACCCATCGTTGTTATAGGCTATAAGCCTACCTTTGATTAAGGGTTTATTAAGGGAATGGTTAAAATTACTGTTTTACAATATTATTGATTTACAAATGTATTGTATATGTTAACACTCTGTATTTGTAATTATTTTTAAGCTCTGTTTAGTAGATAAAGCTAATTTTTAGAACTTGACTTTTAAGGATTTAAAAGGAATATTATAAACCCTACAATTAATGAAATTCTTGTTTTTTCCTTTAGTATTTTTTACTTTGTTTTTGCAAAATAGAATAATGAATGATGAGATAAACTTACAGTTAGAGTTTTGATACTAACTTTTAAGAAACAAAATAGGAAATTCTAAATAACTTTTACAGTCTCTTACTTCTAAATCATAGTTAAGAAATACTTAGGGTTTCTGTGCAGCAACTCGAAATTAGAGTATTGTTTGACTTTCAGTAATTAATATACAAGGATTATAAAAGAATCTTTGATTCTGGATGCAACACACTAGTCTGCAATGTTAATGTTTATAAACAATTTTACTAATTCCTTTTTTTACATGTTCCTTTAAATATTAGTTTTCTTACCTTACTTCTGTTAACTATGGTATTTATTTTTTTATCAGTGAACTACTATTGAAATAATTATAATATTACTGCTTCTTTTATATCTATTTCTTTTTATTTAGTTAACTACAATAAATTTAAACAGTCAATACATAACACTGATATTTAATGTAATTTATAAACTTTGAATTAAATTCTATCTATTGCTCATATTCAATTAAGAGAATCCTACCTTATGTGTATATTCCAAGTAAAAGAATCATTTCATTTACCTAAGAAAAACCAACTATGCTAGAGTACGACCTGAGTTCAGGTGTTGAAAAACACAGCTTGGAAATTAAATTTCTATCTGCTTCACTAATTACATACTCATTTCCATTTCTTCTATAATCTGTAATTTTACTGAACCTAACATTTCACAGTTTACCTTTCATTCATAAAACCTAAACATTTAACATGCATGTAGTAGATAAACTAAGATTTACTTAACTAAGATAGTAAAATAAAAATAGAACCTATCGAGGACAAGACGACAATAGCTTAAGGAGGATGTTCCTCCCAACCAAAATCTTGGAGAGCACTCAAACAATGCTTCCTCAGGACCCCCGAGCATGTTCCTGGTCTTCTTGGCTGAGAACTGGGTGGAGAATGCAACTGTAAAACCTCTGTCACCTGACTGGTTTAATTACTTTAGTAGTAATAAAAAAATTCTCTCAGTAGTATGATCTTTAGCTTAAAAGCTGCAACTAGATCAATCTCAGCAGTTATCCCCTCAATCACATTCCAATATCCCCTCCATTGAATTTCTCTTGAGTAAATTCATTCACCCTGAATGATCACTTCTCTAGAATGAGCAGCCTCATCTCTCTTCAATGGGAAATTTTATAGAGATGCCTAGGTCTTCTGGGTCAGTTTTCATTAAATGAGCCACCTGCTCCGATTCCACTTTCTTGGGGAATCATGACCACAAATATAGGGAAGTTGCCACCTGCAACAGTTGGAAGTGGTTTGAGGATGCTGCCACATGTCAGTTTGCTCTCCACCCAGTCTCCTCCACCAATTGACCAGTAAACACTCTTTTAACAGCTTCCCTAAGATGTTGTCTCCTCATTTATTTATTTATAAATAAAATATTCTGAATTTACATTAAATATTCTTGACCTCACTGGGTCATCAATTACAACTTAGCATAAAATTTAACACAATGTTCCTCAAATAGTATAAAATAGTTTTTTTTTTGCAAATTGGGGCATGTGACATCACCACTCGAAGGAAAGGGTAACTTCAAGAGGGCATGGCTGGTCATTTGAGGTTTTTTTTAGGGTCATAAATTACTAGAATCTTTTTTTAGAGTCTAATCCCAATTTTTACTCCCCTAACAATGTTGAAGGACACACGACCTAGACCTAGTGCTTGTAAGTTAGGTGAGCTGATTCGAGTTATCATTTTAGGCCTTGGATGGATATAATATTCCTTTATTGAGTAAGGATTTTATTTACTCCACCAACCATGTGTAAGGCCTTCAGACCCATGTTTACTATTTAAAATCTCTCGATGGCATGATTATCCCCAATTTTTTGGTAGGGATACCATCAATAGGTTCTCCATGGTAGTTTGAAGTGTCGTTATTGAGCTTCAATGACTAAGGGATTCATTTAGGGCCCAAGGCTTGGGTTTCATCCCATTGCCATGCATATGGCCCCAAGACCCATAACTACTATAAAAAAAATCCCAATTGCTCGCATATCCCTAATCTAAGGCCAAAGACCCCCTAGAAAGGTCATGTGTGGTGGCTTGATACACTATTCTTTTATGTTGGTCCCTAGAAGCTTCCTTTAGTGTCTACGACTTGGGTTTTATGATCGCTCAACCATGTCAAGGGTCTCTAAAACCATCCTTAGTGATTAAAACAACCTAATGATGTCAATGCCCACACATAAAGCTAAAAATGCCCTCAAGAGATAACATATGTTGGTTTAAGGTGTTATTGGTGGTCCTATATGACTATAAGCTTCATTTAGGGCCTAAAGTAGAGGTTTCATCCCTTGACAATGTCTAAGACCCCAGGGCCCTCCCTCCCACTCATATTTATTCCCCTCGTACCAATCCCTTCCCTTTATATTTGTCCTCCCTCTAGTCCCCCCTCAAATCTCTCCCCTACCCATCCGTCCCTACCCCTTATATTTCTCCTCCCTTGATCCCCCCCATATATATCCCCTAACCATCCCTCCCTCCCATGTATCCCTCTACACCTTCCTCTCCCTCATTTGACTCCCCCCCCCTCTTAACCAATGTAATGTTGGGCCATGAGCCACCCCATAGATTGTTTGGATGGAATATTGGGAGTCTAAATGGTATTATAATTGGACAAGGGTGCCATTATTGGGTTTTGGATGGGAGGGATGGGTCTTTCGACATTGACTATAATTATGGAAGAGTAGACAATGAGTTCGTAAATCAACACACATGACTTATAGATGGAATATTTGGCCTTTAGTGGGATATGGATGTCATTATGAGGTTTTATACACTAGGGATGGGTCTCAGGATCTTAACCATAGTAACGGGGAAAAAGTGTAACAGAAACAAGTCTTAAGACACTACACATGCCATTTAAAGGGGACATTTAGCCTTGATATGGGATATATGTGCTATTAGACTATTTTATGCATTGAATATTGTTCTCGAAGAATTGACCATGGTTATATAGGAACCATTATGAATATTACCAGACAAGAGACAGTTCAGAAGACAGTACCATGGTCCAAGGATAAATCCAATCTTCGAGGGATTAAAGGATGTTTTTATGGTTCATGGACAAATCACAAGGTCCCACACTATGAAAATCCCTATAAATGGATTCTAAATGGGATAAGTGTGTCATTATAAGGTTTGGTACTTTGAGCAATGCCATGGAAGAAAAGGTAGGGTCTTAGGACCTAAATGAAGCTTTTATGGCTCATGAACTATAAATGAGTCCTTTAATTACCACACATGCCTTCTAGATGGGATATTAGGCCTCTAGGTTGCGTATGGGTTCCATTATGAGGTTATGTGCATTGAGGATAGGTCTCAAGGTATTAACCATGGGTATGGGTTCCATTATAAGGTTATCAGGTTTCAATATTTGATATGCACTAAATTGCATGTGTGATTTAGTGATCACATAATAAAAAATACCTGTTAAGTGAAAACTAGTGTATGCATATCGCATATGCGATAAAACGAACATGCGTTATATCACATATGCGATATGTGTTTTATAAAAAATGTTGGGTCGCGGGCTGTGGGCCAGTTTTACTGTAGCAAAAGACAAAATTCTTCTGTACATGTGCACAGAGAACTGTTCAACCTGCAATTCAATCATTTCTTACACTGTAATACTCCAAAAATTCGTAAAAATTTAAATTTTTTCTTGTAACATAAAATGTTTGTAGTCGACACTACCTAGGAACAAATAACTGCTAACAGTTACTTTAAATAGTTTTAACTAGAACTGAACATTTTGTAAATCTCTACTTCTATATACTTATTAGTTTGTCTTCATAATTCATGTTAAGGATTTGATTTAGCAGGTTATGATTTGGAATAACAGGAAATGAAACCTATGTTTAAATCTTAATGCTAAGTATGTTTTTGCTGTCTTATGACAAGTAGGAAAGAACTTCAGTTGAGATCGAGGCTTACTTAGCTTATAGATAATGCAGTGAAGTGATGCTTCTTTTATAGGTCCTTTACAGGTAAGAAATTTTGTTACCAGTTTTCCAGATCGAGATTATCATCTCAACTAGCATAGAATAAAATGCTAGTTAATTTAATTGTTTTACAGCTTGAGCAGTAAAAGAGGTATCATTGATCCTATTGTTTATGAAATTCATAGTCGATAGTAATAACAATAATTTTAGTAAACTGAACTTAGCTCAGTTACTCTTCCAACTCACTACTGCTAAAACTTGTTCGTTTAACTTCCATCATTCTATTCTCAGTTTAAAGCTTGTATGTAATTCTAGTAAAATGCATCTTGTGAAACAGATTTCTTTCTACAAAATAATGAGTTACGATAACCTAGAAGATCTATGATCCAATTAAAGTTATAAAGTACGTTGATTGATAACACACATGAAAACTAGTACTTAGTACATAGGATAGTTTATAACTATTCCAATACTTACCAAAATGGAGGTGCTTTGATACAAAATGTTTCCTTTAGACTGTAGTGTTATTACTTGTTATCTTAAGGAAAGAAGAATTATTTTCTTAAGAAGTCTATCCTTTGTATGATTCCTCATCTCATAAGGGTATTATTAATAAACCATTATACTTAATTTGTTTCCTGGATTAACTAGTCAAACTCAACCTTTTCTTAGGATTCCAAGTATACCACATTAAAGGTTAATCCCTTTTATAAGGTCTTAAACTAGGACATGTTTTCTCTTTTATTAAGTGCAAAATATACAAACCCTAGTATTATTACTACTTCTCTATGCCACTCGTTAAAGATATATCAAGCATAAACACCATGATAAGGGATGATAGGAATTAATACAAAGTTATAACAAAATTTTTAGTTATTGTTCACTAATGTGTGTAGGCTACTTCGACTGATCTCGAACTATAAAATAAAACCCATAATTTGTAAAGATTTATCTATGCCACATGGTTGCTAAACGATGGTTAGGTTTTTGGTTGACTTTGGGCAATATAAAAGTGTTCTAAAACCCTAAAAATCGAATTCTTACCTAGTATTTTGGCTCTACTGCAAATGTATGAGCGACAGGCTCACAGGTGCATGGTTTTGCTGTCAAACCTTACTCTATTAGTTACAAGCTTCCTTTGTGCCCAACTTAGTTCTTCTTCACTGAAGGATTTACGTGTTTCCATCTTCGTGCAGTGCAAGAACCCCTTTGGGCATTGTTACCTCACCTCTATGATAGTTACTCTTCAAAATATGGTGCATTGGAGAGTTGGTGAGGTGAGCACGGCTCCTGGTTTGTCACTGTGTGGATTGATCTGATTAGCTGCGTAATCGAGTGGTGTAAAGGGTGAAAATATCTTTGCAGCTTGGTCTTTAATATAGCTCGACTCTGTCTTACCGAGGTTCTGGTATCGGCCTTACACAGTATATGCTGTGTGTTCTCCTCTGTCAATACTCCTTTGAAGCTCGTTACACTTATCATGGTGTCTAGTGTTTGAAATAACCATATTTTTCACAGCAAAGACAAGGAAATAAACTCAGGTATGAATTCTTCAGATTTTGTTCAAACCTGCATTGCTAAAGTTAATTATTTTTGCTATTGACAAAGGGTTTCAATTAAAAAAATTGTGTTTCTTTCCTTTTCGTAGGCTCCCATCTGAAAGGTAAATATTGAGTTGAAAGATGCTAAGTGAAGGGGGCTCCACCATAGCGTTTCTTCTGGTAAGCCTTGGTTTCATTGAGGTTTCTCCTGCAATGGTGTATGATGTTTAAAATGAGTTGGTTCAGTTTCTTGGATTCTAGTTTGTTTGGCTCGGTTGTGGATACTCTGTAATGTAACAAAATTCTGGGAGGCCATGTGGCCGATAATTGATGTTTGGTTCAGTTTATTGAAGCCCTAGTGGCTGTTTTAGAAATGGAGGCTTGGGGCTTCCATAGCCAAGACTTGGAGAAATCATTGCCTTCTCAATAGTACATTTTGTTTATAGTTATGTTGTTTTTAGAACAGGCTTTTAAGCCGTGACTCTATGTTGTAAAAGGCCATAGGGACGTAACTGATATGATATAGTTTTGGGGCTTAACTGTTACTTACAGCTTGGATAAGATCGAAGCTTATATATTTTTTTTGTAAATTATAATTTGATAAAATTTATAAATTGTGTTTTTTAGGTAAAAAAAAATGGCAAATGTGATATTCTTTACTGTTTTAGTTTTTCTCAAATCTATTAAATATCTATCGAAGTTTTTGTTACTGTAATATTGATATTTGTTCTGATTATGTCTAAAAATGAAAAGAAATCTTTCAGACAATTAGTATTTAAATATTTTTACTATCAGTAATAATTTTCTGCAGTAAGTAAATAGAGGAAAAGAAATGGACTAAGTAATCTAATTCTTACTGTATTCTCTGAGTTTGGAAAATAGGATGACAGGTTTTTATTTCTTCTTCTTTTTGTTTAATAATGTACCCAAGCAGTGTTTATTATTGTTTCTTGTGAATAATGGAGATAATTTCATACAGTCATCTATTCGATGCTGATGGTTATATAAAAAAAAATAGAGTAGATAGGTTTTTAATTTGTTTTAGAAGTGAAAAGAACAGTTCCCCTGCTAGTAAAAAGGGGGTGGAAAATTTTGGTTTATATATTTACACTTCTTTTTTTTTAAACAGGTTTATTTATAAACCCTAATCCCTCTTAGTATAAGTGCATAGCTAGTAATTCCTTTCAAGGTTACCCTAGTTTACATTTTACTTAGAGGAATTTATTTCAGTAAATATCTAGTCCTGTTTACTGTTTTCCTGAAGTTAATATTAGTTATTTTAATTTCTATGTGTATAATAACTGTTAATTACTATAATAATAGACTTATAATAATTATTTATCTACTGTGTAAACCATTACACAATCTAAGTAAATCTATACTTTTGGATCTTTTCTAACAACTCTGTTTATTTATTCAATTACTCTAAATAAAGACATCTAAAATAAAAAAGAAAACATACATACAAATCACACATATGAACCTGTAGAAGATAGTAATTCACATCCATGCATACTTCATTCAATTCTTTATCTGAAAAGTAATCTAACCTACTATACTAAAGTACTACCTTTATAAAAGGTGTGGAAAAATACAGTTAGGTATTTGTTTATCTATCAGTAAAACTAGTAATTCTTTTAATCATTTACCCTAATCTATCTAGATCAGAACTTAACTATCTTTTCACTGTAAAAATATTTCTCCTAACAAACCCTAGCAGCAACATAATAGAAGCATAATATTTCATTTCTTAACTCAAACTTTTCAGATAACAATAAACAATTGGATAGCTAGATAAATCAAGTAGAACCTGGAAAAGTAGATGAGGTGACAATAGCTTAAGGAACCTATTCCTCCCAACAAACTCCTGGAGAAAATATGGACTGCAATTCTCAGGACCCCCGAGCTTGTCTCCTGGTCCACCTGATAGAAGTACTGGATGAGAGATGTAGTTTAGTAATCCTCTGGAACTCTATTGAGTGTTCAGCAGTAGGTTAGTTCTGCACGCAACAATATGAAATCAGCTTAGAATAGCTGCACTAGTTCAGGTCTTCAGCACTTTTCCACTCAAAACATACTTTAGCTGGTTCCCTCCCTCAAATTTTCTTGTGCACTACATTCACTCAGAATATTCACAACTCCAGAAAATGAGCATCCTCAACTGTCTTCATGGGAAGTTTTATTAGCATGCCTAGGTCTTTTGGGTCAGTTTTCACTTAATGAGCCACCTGCTCTTGTTCCACTTTCTTGGGGAACATGGCCACAAAAATAGGGAAGTTGCCACCTGCAACAGCTAGAAGTAGTTTGAGGATGCTTCCAAGTGTCAGTCTGCTCTCAACCCAGCCTTCTCCACCAAGTGACCAGTAAAACACTCATTTAACAACTTCCCTAATTTGTTGTCTCATCTTTCATTTATTTATTAATTACATATTCAACAATTACATTCAATTAGCCTTGATCCCACTTGGTCATTAATTACAAACTTTATAATAAAATATATCATAATGTTTCTTAAAACATAAAATGTTTTGCGAATTGGGGCAAGTGACATACACAAATCCATAGGTTTTGTACAAGTTTGGGTCGATTTCAATAGGGAGTGTATGTAATAGAGGTTGGAAGTCAGCGAGGAAGGTGCTTACAATGGAAGAAGATGAAAATAAAAAAGAAAAGAAGAGGGAAGATTCAAGAAATCGTCAGCATTCATTGGATGAGAAAATACTTCCCATTCTCGCTCAACAAATACCTGACGTAGAGGTTGCAGAAGATAATGCAACGTTAAATGAAGCTGGTTATAGGGGAGATCATATTCTTGGTCCATTATTAAGTGGACAATCTTGTGAAGAGTTCAATCATTATGTTAGTGACGATGCAAATTTGACTCCGCTACAACCATGCCAAGTGGTTCAATCTCGTAATCGAAGTTGTCCACCTGTAGTGGATGTAAACGTCACTGCAACATTTGAAACGACAAAAATATCACATCAAAACAAAAGAGAACTCCTAAATGCATACAAGTGGATAAGAGCGAATTGACTTCCATGGAAGGTAAGGTGGCTAAAGGCACTACCCTTCGTCATTGTTCTCAAATGATGAAATAATATTTTGATAAAAAATATGAAGCTGGTAAATGCCAATTGTTTTTAGCTTTGCTTAAATCTAGAAATATGGAAACTGTTAGAAGAAAGTTAGGCATAAGAACATTGAAGAAAATTGAGACAAGTAATCACATTGTTAAATCTTTTGCTGATGCATTCACATCGATTGGTAAAAAAACTCGTTCACAGGACTATAATGTTGGAATATATTATATTCCTTGGAAGGTAATAATGTCTTTGTATTATGTTGGAAGTTGTCTACAATCTTATGTAAAAGAGTAATACATTTAACTCATAGTTATATGGTGTTGTATTTACTTGTGTAGAGTATTTGTCCATGGTATTGTATTAAGAGATGTTATTTTGGAAAATTATATTATCCCACATGCAATATGTGAGAGTAATTCCTCCCCATCTCTTAGTATACAATAGGGTCAAGTGAGTATCTACATATGATGTAATCTTGATGTAGTAGTGGTACTATTGTGACATTGTTGTACATCATCTATATTCTTTGTGGTATTTGTGCTTTGCTCTCTTGTAAGATTGGAGAAAACATTTTGAAGATAATAGAGGACTACTTTCCCATGGATGTAACCCATTAGGGTGAACCATGTATATCAGTGTTTTCTTGTCCTTTTCTTTTCCTGTTCTTATCTTTTATGATATGTTGTTGGTTTCTTAGATAGGTTAACTAGTTTAGCTTGACTCTATTATTCTAACATGGTATAAGAGAGGGTTTCTATGAGTACCTTCTATATCTTTCAATCAATAATGATTATCATTTGGGCATTGTAATTTTGTTGTAGATTTGCTTTCTATCTGGTAGCCATTAGGCTTCTCTTTAGATCTGGGCATATTTCTGCATTTTTTTTTACCCTAACCCTAACTTGTTGTGTAAGATTTTTGCAAAATTTTTTCAAGGGTTTCTTGATGTTTTTTTTTTGTAGATCTACATGATTTCAGGGCTCTCCTCAAAGAGATCTTTCTTCTGATTATAAAAACGATAGTTATAAAAAAGGGTTGTAACTTGATCAGTTTTTACTGAAATTTTTACTATAACGTATTTTTGGAATTGGAAATGCCATTTTGGATCCACCCTATGCGACCTGAACAAAAAACTGGGTATTTATGAGCTTCCTTTTGGTAATAAAAATGACAGTTATACAATAGGGTGGTAACTTGGTCATTGTTTACCGGTTTTTTTATTATGACCTGTTTTTCGAATTGGAACATCCATTCTGGACCAACTCATGTGACCAGAATAGAAAACTGGGCATTTCTGTGCTTCCTTTTGGTAATAAAACGATAGTTATAAAAAAAAGGTTGTAACTTGGTCACTTCTTATTGGATTTTTTATTATCACCTGTTTTTGGAATTGGAACAACCATTTTGGATCCACCTACATGGCCATAATAGAAGCTTGGGATTTTCTGGGCACATTTTTTTCACAGGGTTGTAAGTGAAAGTTTCTCCTCTTTTCTTTACTGTGTTTTTAACTGTGCTTTTGTAGATTCAGATCAGTAAAGTGTAACTGTTTTCAAGTTCTTCATTGTTTTTCTGTCATTTTTTAGTATTGGGTTTCTTATTTGTTGACAAAATTTCACTCATTATGACTTCCGAAGTAGCTTTTGTTCCTAAATTAGTTGGTTCTAACTATCTTTCCTAGAAGAGAAAGATGATTGATGTTCTCAGGACTAAGAATCTTTGGAGGCTAGTTAATGTTGAACACAAGACACCTACTACTACTGATGATTTGGCTATATGGGAAGTTAAAGGTGGTCAAGCAAGGGGGCTCATTGGTCAAACTGTTGCAAATAGTCTTCAGGGAAGTATTGAGGCAGAAGACAGCCTGGTTCAGGTATGGCAAATTCTTTCATCTTTATTTGATAAATTTGATGATGTTTCTGCATATTATCTTGAAAAGAAGATCTTTGACCTCGAACCTACTGACTTTGAAAGAGTTGAGTTATATCTTGTTGAATTGAAAACTTTAAATGAGAAATTAAATAGTTGTGGTAAAGATTACAAGAAAACTGACACCGCTCTTATTATTCTTGTAGAATGTAAAATGCCATCTTGTTTTGATATGTTCATCCAAACTAGGAATAAAGCTCTAGAATTGTCTCAAAGTACTACAAAGCCAACTTTTGATGATTTTTGTAAAGGATTGATCAATGAGCAAGAAAGGTTGATTGTTTCAGGACAACTCACACCAAATAAAGCTCTAACTGCATTTAATAAGCATCATAAGAAAAGTTTTAATAATGCTAAAGGTTCTAATCCTTCTAATACTAATTATGGACATGCTTCTCATGCTTCTAATGGAAATAGTAAACAAAATAAAGTATATGATCCTTGTAAACATTGTGGTAAAACTAAACATCCCGAAAAGAATTGTTTTAAAGCAAAACGTTTAATGGATAAAGCTAAAAAGAAAACTTCTCATGACTCTCAAGTAGCTTTATGTGCATCTGTTGTTTTGCCTAATAATTCTTCTTCTAACGTGGAATGGATAATGGGTTCTGGTGCATCTAAACATATGAATGGTGATGCTTCTTTATTTACTTCTTATGACAATCGTAAACACATATCTCAGAAAGTTTCTACAGGTGATGGTAAACAACTTTCCATAATTCGTTCCAGTAATGTTAATGTTACTAATGGTCAATTGGAAGATGTTTTTCATGTTGAACACATGCCCATTAACTTACTTTCTATTTATCATGCTTGTCAAAAAGGGTTTAAATTTGAAGCATGGCCTGACAAATATGTTCTTAAAGATATCAACCAAAATTTCAAAGTAGTTTCTTCTCGTCCTGTTGATCATACTGCTGGTCTATATAAATTTGTTGGCTTTAACTCAACTAAAAGACAACCTTTTTGTTCCTATGTTTCCCATGCTAATGAACAAAGTAAATTATGGCATGAAATATTAGGTCATTTGAATTATGGTAAAATGAAATTGTTAACTAAAATGGTACATGGCTTTCCTCATATTTCTTCTACTAACGGTGTTTGTGAAGGTTTTTTTCTTGGTAAACATCATAGAGAAATGTTTGAGAAAGGTAAAGCTTGGCATGCTAAAGAATCTTTGCAATTAATTCATAGTGACATTTGTGGTCCTCTTGAAGTTCCCTCTTTATCTTGTATAGTCTATTTTTTTACTTTTATTGATGACTTTAGTAGAAAATCATGGGTTTATTCCTTGAAAAATAAAAGTGAATTTTTTTCAATACTTCAAATTTTTAAATATTTGGTTGAAAATGAGTCTGGTAAGAAGATTAAGACTTTAAGATCAGATAATGAGGGGGAATTTTTTAATAATGAATTTGAAGCATTTTTATCCAAACATGGTATTCAACACCAAAAGACTGTACCTTACATACCTCAACAAAATGGTGTTGCTGAAAGGAAAAACAAAACTTTAGTTGAAATGGCTAGATGTATGCTTTATTCTAAAGGATTACATAAAAAAAATTGGGCTGAAGCCGTAAGTTGTGAAAACTTTATTTTAAATCGAGTTCCTACAAAAGCCATTAAGCATGTTACCTCCGAGGAAAAATGGAATGGTCGGAAACCTGATATTAGTAAATTTAAGGAGTTTGGTTGTGAATGTTGGGATTAAATTCTCGACGATAAACAAAAAAAGTTAGATCCCAAGTCTCACAAATGTATATTCATTGGTTATTCTAAGGATTCTAAGGCTTACAGGTTATTTGATACCTCTACTCATAGTGTTATCATCCGAATGGATGTTCACTTTGCTAAAGTGTTGTCACCACCTGAGTTTGTCGAACTCATGTTACACTGAATATCCCATTGTCTCCTATTACACCTATCTTGGTTTCTTCTTCCAGTTCTGTGCCTGTTGTTGATCCTAGTGCACCCTCTTCTTCAAGTATTCCACCTAAATGTATTGAAGCTGAAGAAACTTCTGTTTCCTCTAGCCTTCCTAATCGGGCCCAAAAAACTCTTGAATTTGCAGGTAGTGAGGTTGGTAACCCTTCCGACCCTCATAGAACTAGATATAAATTTTCCCTTATGACCAAAGTTTTGGCCACAGATGATCCTACCTCTTATGCTCAAGCTCAAGGTAAACCTCAATGGGATCAAGCTATGACTGCTGAGCATGAGTCTCTTATAAAGAAAAAGACTTGGTCTCTTGTTCCTCTTCTTGTTGGTAAGAATTTAGTTAGTTGTAAATGGTTTTATAAAACTAAGTTCAATGCAGAAGGACATATTGAAAAGTATAAAGCTAGGTTAGTTACAAAAGGTTTTAATCAACTTGAAGGTATATATTATAATGAAACTTTTTCTCTTGTTGCTAAAATGAATACAATAAGAACCATTTTATATATTGCTTCATCTTATAAATGGGCAATACACCAAATGGATGTTAAAAGTGATTTTTTAAATGGTGATCTTAATGAAGAAATTTATAAGCAACAAACTCCTGGTTTTATTAATGCTGAATCATCAAATTTAGTATGTAAATTACACAAGTCTTTATATGGTCTCAAACAAGCACCTAGGGTTTGGTATGATAAAATTGATGCATATTTTTTGAAGAATGGTTTTAAGCGTTGTATATCTGATCCAAATCTATATGTTCATAACTTTGGTACTAATATTCTCATTGTTTTTTTATATGTAGATGATCTAATAATCACAAGCATCCAGCTTACATTAATTCAAAATCTAGAAAGTGATCTTCAAAAGCAGTTTGAAATAACTGAACTTGGCTTATTGCATTATTTATTGGGTCTTCAAATTTGGCATATGGCAGATGGTATGTTTCTCTCTCAGCTGAAGTATGCTATAGACCTGTTGGCTCGTTTCCATATGAGTGATTGTAAATCTGCTCCTACTCCATTTCTTTCTAGTGTAAAGTTAATTGTTGAGTGTACCACACCGCTTGTTGATGCGACTCTTTATCGTCGGCTTGTAGGTAGTTTGATATATTTAACTCACAACCAACCAGATCTCTCTTTTGTTGTCAATTTTATTTCTCGATTCATGCAACATCCTCATGAAAGTCATTGGCAGGAAGACAAGAGGATTCTGAGATATTTACAGGGGGCATTACACTATGGTGTTTTTTCTTCGAGCAGTACTACAATTTCACTCCCTGGTTACACAGATTCTGATTGGGCAGGTGATCGTTCTGATCGAAGGTCCACTGCAGGTTATGTATTTCAACTTGGTTCAAGTCCGATTTATTGGTCGTGCAAGAAGGTGAAGACTATTCCTTTATCTTCATGTGAAGCAGAATATAGAGAAGCCAAATAAGCAGCTAAAGAAGCAATTTGGTTATGGCATGTTCTTACAGAGCTTGGTCTAGCTTCGAAATCGTCCACTATGTTGAAATGTGACAATTAGGGTGCAATCCAGCTTGCTGATAATCTGGTATATCGCTCCAATACAAAGCATCTTGACCTTGACGCTCATTACATTCGCGAACTTGTGGCAGATGGTATTCTTTCTCTTTAGTATTGTCCTACCGAGCAGTAGGCAACATATATATTCACCAAATCCTCCACCGAGGCGAAGTTTGTGCATCTTTGTTCCTTGCTTGGAATCTGGGAAGTTGTCATCAAAGGGGAGCAGTAATGACTCCTTCCTTCCTTAATGTTAGTGTGGGCCCTTCTCCTAGCCATTATTAAGGGGGAGTGTTGGAATATATTATATTCCTTAGAAGGTAATAATGTCTTTGTATTATGTCGGAAGTTGTCTACAATATTATGTAAAAGAGTAATACATTTAACCCATAGTTATATGGTGTTGTATTTACTTGTGTAGAGTATTTGTCCATGGTATTGTATTAAGAGATGTTATTTTGGAGAATTATATTATCCCACATGCAATATGTGAGAATAATCCCTCCTCATCTCTTAGTATATAATAGGGTCAAGTGAGTCTCTACATATGATGTATTCTTGATGTAGTAGTGGTACTATTGTGATACTATTGTACATCATATATATTCTTTAGGGTATTTGTGCTTTGCTCTCTTGTAAGATTGGATAAGACATTCTGGAGATAATAGAAGGCTACCTTCCTATGGATGTAACCCATTAGGGTGAACCACATATATCGATGTTCTCTTGTCCCTTTCTTTTCCTGTTCTTATCTTTTATTATATGTTGTTGGTTGCTTAGTTATGTTAACTAGTTTATATTGACTCTACTATTCTAACATGTAATGTGGCTCGCCACGTATTGGATGAATAAATTGTATGTAGATCCACAAGACAATGTAGTTTACTTAAATGCACATAAAAAATTGTGCCTTTACATCCAAATACACTTAAAAAATATTCAGTAAGAAGAGACAACCTTGATGTAGAGGGACAAATGGAAAAATTATGGGCATTTAGTGGTAGGTTTCCCCGCAAAGACATGAAGTTAGTCGAAGTAGTGAAGGGAATAGTGCACACTTTTTGGCAAGATAACACTAGGCCTTCTTCTAACACAAAGGATGTGTTAAAACACTTTAGGGGTTCTATGAACAATGAACCTAATTTTCAACATTATCTTGACATGACACAAACTCAATTGTTTGAGATGTTTAAATTTTCCCACATACAGCTAAGGCTCAGAAAAAGATCTTTTGAAAAATGAAAGCCTTGGTATGTTAGAATCAATACCATCCAGAACACTTGTTGTTGTAGATACCACATAGAGTTTGATATATATTATCATACATTTTCACATATACGTCGTTTTTTGCATCCTAACCATGTGTAGGAATGCTCAAGTTTAATACTGCCAATGTCATCTAGAGATTTCATCCATAGCATAATGTGTCCGAGGTAAGATGGCCAAACACATCACTAAAATAATGTGTAGAGGGTTCTTGCAACAATTGTGATGGGATATCATTATGGTCTGATTGCCATGAGAGTGAAGATCAAGCATTCAGGAATGCAATTGTCGAGAAGCAAAACTATCAATATGAGACATATAAGCTACATTGTTTATGTTGTTTTATAACATTGTTAATATTGACATATTAATATTCATGTAAACCTTTTTATGTTTTTTTATAACATTGTTTATTTTTTTACACCAAGTGCAAGTATGTGATTTTATTTCAGAGTTTTGTGGAAATATCCAATAGTACATTCAACATGTCGATATGGCACGGTGGCAAGATGAGAAATTCAGAATATGTCAGGACACCTTCCCTCTCAGAACAATATTATCAGTGGTTGAGTTTGCGGAAAATTACACCCTACAACCACAAAATGAAATACAAAGTTAATACTATCACTCAGAGCAGGTGAGCATAATGGTCCATATCACGTATCGACATGGGCCAGATAACAATGAAGAGAAACATGTGATACTAAAAGAAATTCACTTCTACACAAGTGATGACCAGACCCATGACATCCATTATGTGCAACATTGCTTTAAATTATTCTATGATCATGTGATAGTTATGGATATACCATTTTATCGTCATTTGATTTGGTCAGATGGTTGTGCTGGACAGTTCAAGAATGCACGTGTATTTCAATGGTTGTGTTTGTTGCACATAAAATACAAGGTGTCGCATATATGGAACTACTTTGAAACTAGTCATGGAAAAGAAGAGCACGATGGTGCTAGTGCATGCATAAAAACTTCCCTTCGAAGGGAAGAGATGAAGTTTACAGGTGCTCACCTTTGAGATGCTGCATCTATAGTGAAATGGTGTGCATCTATGATGGGAGAACAAGAAACAAGGAAACACCTAGTGCAAAGAATATTATGGGAGGTCACAAATCTAGACCGATCCCAAACACATCGAGTGAACAAAGTGCATGGAAGTCGATAGTTTCATTCAATTAGAAGCTGAGACAACTTGGCCTTACAAATTTGGACAAGATTGAAGGATTTCTTTTGCAGTTCATGTAGCATCAATGAATGGAATGATTGTGAGTATACAAATACAGTTGATACATGGGATCGAGTGACACTTGGAACCGATTTCAAGAGGTTAATGAAATAGACCATTTGGAAGATGGTCAGACACATATTTCTACAGACTATGATCACATATCAGATCTCATACAAGTAGGTACAAAAAAATAAATTAGTAGTACCTAAATCACTACAAGCGTTTACATTGAAATAAATTTAGTTTATGTTACATGTAAGACCTTATTTAAAAAATGTATTGTTAACTCAACCTATTTCCTTTCACAGGTTAGATATATGCAGTGGTTGCCCCAAAAAATAATGAATGGGGTTCTGACTATTGGTTGGCACGTTGCTTACTGGGGAAACAAACCATTCTCAAACTTGTTACAGATGATGAAAATATTGAATTCCCAATTGGCTCGATGGTTATAAAAGGGGAGTAGTTGACACTAGTAGCACAACAAAAAAGGAAGGGTGGGTATGTATATCAGGATTATAGACTAGGAGCTATTGTATACCACTTCACCAAAATGATAGTTGGTATAAACATCAAGTTGCACACACTTTCGAACAAAAATAGGTCACATGTACGATACTTGCTACCTCACATAGAGCACGAATGATTGATGGACACCATTGACAACGAAGATGATACAGATGGCCTGCTCGAGTGAGTGCATTGTCAAGTGTTACTAGATTGTCCAGTGTGGCTAGATTGTCAGGTGAGTTATTTAAACTTTAAAGTGCGTGTTGAAGCACAATTTCAATTATTTAGCCTTAGTTTATTCCCAATGTACAAACTTGTGATTGACGGATACCACTCACAGACATAATACTATTCAAAGGATACTGGACACTATAAACACGATCCTACAACCTCATGTGAGTTATCTATAAATAATGTTTGCACATTTTCATTGGGTTCTCTTTATTTTCTTATGAGACTACTAATGTTTAGCCCATCGTGTGCCCAGGATACAAACACGATATATGGCATATTGTAGGAGCCAAGAACAACCCGATGTATTTAGACACCAACAAATAGAAATCGAAAAATAACATGCTCTTGAGTTGTTGCAATTTACTTTTTTTGATGTTTTTTATATTAATGTACATTTAATTACCATTAGAGGAAATTTCAACTTAAAATGGGCCTTTCAAAAACAATACAAATTCCATGTCATCATGTATTATCCAATTAAAATGCTTTAAAATTAAAAAAGGGAGCACCTCTTAAACAATTTTTTAATATAAATTTGGGGATAGGTATCATAAAAAAACTACTATTTTTGTTCGTATTTTTGACATATAAAAACTACTATTATTTTATTATTTTAACTATTATTTTATTAATTTTCCTTAAGAGTCCCATTTTTAGTTGAAATTTCCTCTAATGATTGTTGTGTCAACTCTTGCAACTCTTGCATTGGTGGGTCAAATCTGCAAAATCCTTGACCATGCCTGTGTTGGTAGGGTTCCCATATCGATCTTGCCCATACAAACTTGCAAGAACCAAAGTCATGCTATTTTGTTGCTCCATTTGTTTTTTTGCTCCCAGACCGAAATTCACCAAGTGTTTGTGAACAACATTTTCATGTGACTTTCAACTCAATATAACTCAAAAAACGGAGGTCGGATCGATGAACCATTGGCTCTGTTGGACTCCTAGAATGCAATTACCTCTAGGTGGCCCTCTCCCTCATGTTTTCATGGACCAGTGACTTCATTGTGCATTGATTTCATAAACTAGGGTTTTGATTAGTTTCCTTCAATGAAACTCTTGCATTGGTGGGTCAATTCTGCAAAACCATTGACCATTCCTATGTTGGTAGGGTTCCCATGTCGTCCTTGTGCATACAGACTTGTAAGAGACAATGACATGCAATTTTGCTGCTCCATTTTTTTTCGCTCCTGAACTGAAAGTCACCAAGTGTCCCTGAATGACATTTTCATGTGAATTTCAACTCAACATAACTTGGAAACCTGAGGTTAGGTTAAAGAACCGTCGACTTCGTTGGTCTCATAGGATGCGAAGACCTCTAGGAAACCCTCTCCCTCGTGCTTTCATGGCTTAGTGACTTCATTGTGCATTGATTTTGTAAACTAGGGTTTTTCTTAGTTTCCTTCAATGCAACTCTTGCATTGGTGGGTCAACTCTACAAAACCTTCGGTCGTGCCTGTGTTGGTAGGGTTCCCATATTGGCCTTGCGCATACAGACTTGAAGGATCCAATGACATGCAATTTTGTTTCTCCATTTGTTTTTCTCTCTCGCACCGAAAGCCACCAAATGTCCTTGAACGGCATTTTCATGCGACTTTCAACTCAACATAACTCGGAAACCTGAGGTTGGATCGACAAACTATCGAATCCGTTGGTCTCCTGGAATGCGATTACCTCTAGGTGGCTCTCTACCTCATGTTTTCATGGCCCAATGTGTCTATATATCACTAAGAAAACACTTGTTTCAGCATTAAGAAAACACTATGTGTCTAGATATCACAAGCTATATTATTCTTGTACTAAAGTATAAGCCAACAACCTGCATAATCAAACTAGGGTTCACAAATTGAGACAGAGAAATACAAACTAGGGTTTTATGAACTCTTTAGGTTCGAATATCAATTTAGATTGGTTATTATCATTTAAGTAGAAACCAAAATTCCATATATCCTTAGGCTACACTTACAAAGTGAAAACCAACAAGGGTTTCATGAACTACAAATTGCATACTATAACTAGGGTTCACAAGTTATGAGATGGAACTAGGGTTTTATGACCTCTTTAGGTTTATATCATTAGATTGGTTAGTATCATTTAAGTAGAAACCAAAATGCCATATACCTAGGCTATGCACATACATGAAACAAAATGAATAGGGTTGAACATGGATCACAAGTGGAAGTTCACATGCATGCATTACTTAGAAGTAGAAACACATGTACATGAATTACAAGCAAAACCAACTAAGGTTTCATGAATTATAAAAAATCCATGAGTATAGAGATGAGAGGCTATTTTATTTTCATTAAAGCCAAAACCAAAATGCCATATATCCCTGGGAAAAACTTACAAATTGAAAACCAACTAGGGTTTCATGAACTACAAATTGCATGCTATAACTAGGGTTCACAAGTTATGAGATGGAACTAGGGTTTTATGACATCTTTAGGTTTAGATCATTATATTGGATAGTATCATTTAAGTAGAAACCAAAATTCCATATAGCCCTAGGCTACACTTACCAATTGGAAATAAACTAAGGTTTCATGAACTACAAAATGCATGCTATAACTAGGGTTCACAAGTTATGAGATGGAACTAGGGTTTTATGACCTCTTTAAGTTCATATAATCAGATTGGTTAGTATCATTTAAGTAGAAACCAAAAGGTCATATACCTAGGCTATGAACATACATGAAACAAAATGAATAGGGTTGAACATGGATCACAAGTGGAAGTTTACATGCACGCATTACTTAGAAGTAGAAACACATGTACATGTATTACAAGCAAAACCAACTAAGGTTTCATGAATTATAAGAAATCCATGAGTATATATATTAGAGGAAATCCATGAGTATATATATTAGAGGCTATGTTATTTTCATTAAAGTAGAAACCAAAAGGACATATATCCCTAGGCTACACTTACCAAATGAAAACCAACTAGGGTTTCATGAACTACAAATTGCATGCTATAACTACGGTTCATAAGTTATAAGATGGAACTAGGGTTTTATGACCTCTTTAGGTTTAGATCATTATATTGGTTAGTATAATTTAAGCAGAAACCAAAATTCCATATACATAGGCTATGCACATACATGAAAAAAAATGAATAGGGTTGAACATGGATCACAAGTGGAAGTTCACATGCATGCATGACTTAGAAGTAGAAAGACGTGCATGAATTACAAGAAAAAACAACTAAGGTTTCATGAATTATAAGAAATACACGAGTATAGAGATGAGAGGATATGTTATTTTCATTAAAGTAGAAATCCAAAGGCCATATATCCCTAGGCTACACTTACCAATTGAAAACCAACTAGGGTTTCATAAACTACAAATTGCATGCTATAACTAGGGTTCACAAGTTATGAGATGGAACTAGGGTTTTATGACCTCTTTAGGTTTAGATCATTAGATTGGTTAGTATCATTTAAGTAGAAACCAAAAGGCCATATAACTAGGCTATGAACATACATGAAAAAAAATGAATAGGGTTGAACATGGATCACAAGCGGAAGTTCACATGCATGCATGACTTAGAAGTAGAAACACATGTACATGAATTACAAGCAAAACCAACTAAGGTTTCATGAATTATAAGAAATCCATTGTTTAGAGATGAGAGGCTATGTTATTTTCATTAAAGTAGAAACCCAAAGGCCATATAACCCTAGTCTATAGTTACCAATTGAAAACCAAATAGTGTTTCATGAACTACAAATTGCATGCTATAACTAGGGTTCACAAGTTATGAGATGGAACTAGGGTTTTATGACCTCTATAGGTTTAGATCATTAGAGTGGTCGGTATCATTTTAAATAGAAACAAAAATGCCATATACCTAGGCTATGCACATACATGAACTACTTTTATTAGTCTTAACATGAACTACGACGGGTGAAATCATGAAGTTGGGTGTCTATTTTGGGGGGGTCTATGACAAAATCGAAGTTGTTTTAACATGTTTCTCAACTTCGAACAAAGAAAAGTTGTATTTGTGTTTAGAATTTCACTTTCAAGTAAAAACAAAAGTTGTAAACAATCGTGTTAGCTTTCTATCTGTTATTTTTCAGAATTTTTTTATTGGCATTTGATATGTCATTTTAGCAATTGTTTGACAGTATGTTCTTAAGTAATGAAATTATGGTAAATAGTCATGTCGAAAGACGTAACTTTATTCATTATTAAATTATTGTTTATTAAAAACAAAATATGTTAGTACAATCTAGACAGATTGTACTAATGCATGACTATAATTTTGTATCCAACAGAGACATACAATAATTATTAGAATTTTTTGAAGTGGACCTACCTGAAAAACTATCATAAAATTGACATGTTTAGGGAGACGTTACACTTTGTATAATTTCCATTTCATAACACAAAATTGAAAGTACCATTTTGAAACTAACACATCAAACTTGCGTACCACTGGTTTTTCAATTTTTTCCATAATGTCGTTTTGAAGTTATTGATTTTTCATTTCACTGGTTTTTCTTAAAATTTCAAGCAATCCAAACCCCTTATAGGAAAAATATTCTAAGTATTTACTGTATGCAATGAAATTTAATAAAAATCACATTTATAGAAACTAGATTGAATTATGCATGTAATGGTAGTATTTGTGAAATGAAATAGCAAATATTTCATATGATCCGATATGTCCGAAATTGCAAAAAGCTTCAGGAAAAAGCTGGAGCACTGATTTCTGAAGATTTGCTGGTGTCCGGATGAACATGTTTTTCGGCCGAACAATTATTAGTTCGGCCGAAACGTTAGTTTTAACTGACGGAATAATTGTTCGGCCGAACAAATAGTTCGGCCGAAAATACTTTTGTTTTTTTCACGTCGGCCGGGAAAAATGCGCCGGTTGAAAACACAAAATTCATATTTATAAACAATATGAATTACACATTTTTGCATTTTTTAAATCATTCGTATTATACAAATACTCTGTAATTTGTAAGGTATGTACTGCGACGTTTTTGAATATATCTTTTTTTTTTTTGTATTTCAGAGCATTTTTAGGAAGATTATTTTTATCTTTGTTGCATTTCTGGGCACTTTTAAGAAGAATTTTTTTTTCTTTGTTGTATTTCTGGGCACTTTTATGAATTTTTTTTTTGTCTTTGTTGCATTTTTGGAGACTTTTATGAAGATTTTTTTTTCTTTGTTGCATTTCTAGGCTTCTAAAGTGATTATTTTTTTTATGGTGAAGATTCTTGCTAGGGAAAGCTATTATAAGTTTAAGGTACAAATTAAATAATCATGGGCAACAAAAGAAACCGAAGTAGAAAATATGATCGCACTCGAGATGATGCCAAACATTATGCCAAAAATAATGAAGCTAAAAGACGCAGATTGCAAGATCAAAATATTACAAATGTTGAGGAAATTCTTGATGATGATGTTAATAGAGATTTGGATCATAATGTTGATGATATGAATGCTCAAAATCAGATTCGAGAACAAGAAATTGGCCAAGGTATGTTCAAATATTGTTTTGTTTTTTTAAATCCAATAATTGTTTTTGTAAATGTTTATAATGTTGAATATGATTTATGAAACACATATACATATTTACTTCATAATGTTGATCAAGATTTTGAAGACATTAATGAAACCGAAAACGACGATGTTGAAGACATTGATGCAAATACGCGTTCAAGTATAGGTATGTACATATATATATCAATTGGTTCTTG
>LPNX010803780.1:0-33053 GCA_001517045.1 Pseudotsuga menziesii
ATAGAATTTCCATTTAAATAGCTAGTCATTTAAACATTTAAATATTGCATAGAATTAGAAAATAACAATAGTAACTTTGACTAAGTGGAATACGTGTATCTAGAAGGGTGGAGTAGATCCCTTAGTTCCCGCAGCTCCCATAAGTTTCCTTAGGCCCCCTTAGTAACCATAAAAAAAAATGAGACCACTAGGAAATTAACGGATTTCCTAGCCTTCGAGCCCACAACTAATAATCCCGATAGCAACTTATTCCATATTTTAATAACAAAATATCTCATGAATTTTCAACCTCCACCTTGGAGTTGTCCCCATCCTCCAATATTTAAGTTGACCCCTCTTCGAAAGACTTCACTTCAGAAAAATTTCAAACTCCCTCATAGTTCACTCTCTCCTAAAGAACCAACCCCTTCTAATCCCATAAGTTTTTATGTATATATTTTTTCCTCCTCCTCAAGATTTCGGCCTTACTCCACCACCCCCATCAATTTCATCAAAACCCCAAAACATTTATTTCCTTTCTTGTTTAGAATTCCCAATCATAATAAAATATTATATTTTATGTACTTATTTTCTCGATTAGTTCAATGGCATTAAGGTCACTTAATTTAAGTGAGTTGACTACATATTCATTATTAGTTTCTTGATAGGTTCAAAATGGGGTCTTTACAAGACGGTGGGTTAATTACCCATCAACTCACTGTTTCCAATATCAATTAAGTGGAATAAAATATCAGTTTAAGATTTATGATTGTTGACCTTTCAAGATTGGAAGTGGTGGTTATATTTATTGTTTTATTCGATTTGGGATTTGAAGTTAACAACATTGATTTATTGAAATCCTACCTTATCTTGTGGGTTTAATTAATTAATTTAATATACCCTTTAACTTACCATGGAATGATTTAGTCAAATCAATAGTTTATTTAATTCATTCGGTTTTTTTTATTTTGTTTATTCAACAATGGTTATGACAAAAGACATTACTATCATTAAAATTAAAAATAATAATGATAATGATAATTAATAAATGATGAACTAATAGAAACACGTGTATTCATTTGTTTAATAAATAAGTGCCTTAATACCAACCTAGTACCCTTTTATTTATAACAGAGTAACTTCAAAGGTCTAAAATCATAGAATGCAGTTAAACAATCTAATTATATTATAAATGAAAATCTTCGTGCGACAATTTTTAACTCATGGCACTTGCTTCTTTACCTATTGCAGTGATCAATTATAATTAACGAACACTTAATGATTTGTTTAGCACATATTTTAATAACTTAATGTTCATTATCTCTCTAGGATCAATGTATAATCAACTTACTCATTTACAACAGTTTACACAATAATTTGACGTGAAAATATTTGTGTAACGATATTAGCATACATATGCAAAGTGTGCAGGCCCAGTTCAAACATGTACTATAAACATACATTACCTTTCATATGCATAACTGCTAACTAATACTAATAATCCTTCATGCAAAAAGAACAAGTATACATACAACATAACATTACTAAAAAAAATCAATTATTTTATCAATTAACCTTATAAGATCTTATATCATTAGTTTTATGTTTACATTAGTTTAATCAATCAAGTACAAGGAAGGGTACTTACTACCACTAACTTAGTATCAAAGAATCTCCACCCTTGATAGTACTAGCTAACAATATCCTCCCATCCTAACCTACATCTACATCCTCCCTAACCTTCCTCTACTAGTAATGATGTGGATGTCGGCTTTACTGACCTGGCAACATATAAACCTAAGAGTGGTAGCGATAGCTCAATAGAGGACCTAGCCTCTCCTAGAAGGAATCCAATCATCGTCATCACAACAAATGAAGAGCATGTCTCTACATGGACTTCCCACGAACCAGGGTATTATAGTAACACAAGGTGAGAATTACATCCACCCTCTCAAGATACTGGGTCTATATCCTATCGAATCATATTATGTTGCTATCAAGTTTATTGTCGCGTGTCATTGTATCATCAATTTTTGTTGCTAAGGCTTAGTGCATAAACAAGTTCTTATTCCACATATCATACACTATCATATCGAGTACCCAACTATCACATAGTCCATGTGTCTTGTGAGTATTTCACAAAATACACATTTATAACAAGCATTTACACTCAATCACCAATTCATTCACATCATCACCATCATTGTTTCACATAACAATTGAATTCATTGCACGTACACATGACATATAATAGTTCAATCGATCACATCATAAGATGGTATCCACTTAGCACATCATATATTTCACATTTCATCAATGAAAACATTTAAGCATAAACTATCACCGTAAAAGAAGGGAATCTCATGATAATCACAACCTGCATCATGTAGTAGATAAAGTTTACTCAATCACGGTAACTCCAATAAATAATAAGAAAAAAAATTATTACATGTCCAATCGATTAAAAGAATTGTCTAATCAAAATGGGTCATTACAATTGCTATATAAAAGTTTAAAAAACATCAAAAACATTAAAAAAAAACAAATAGCTACTAGTTTTTATATACCATGAAATTTGAAACTCCTACGTGCATACTAACTACTATGGCACTCTTTATCTACCCTAATATAATGAAAACATACCATACCATGTGGAGGTTTTTTGTTAGATCATTCCATATCAATTCAGCTGGTACTCTCCATCCACCCTTAAAAAATGCAAACAAACTAGTTGTACGTGCACCAGTATATGCAACCCATTAAACACATTTTGTCTTCATTTCTAATAACTACTCTCTACTTCTTAACGCGGTCTTAAGCATCTTGATCCTGCGTCATTGCTAACTCAACTCATTATCCCCTTGCATATTTTAATGTTTGAAATAGATTTTATATGCAGAAATAATTTTGTCAAATCTAAGAAAGCGAACCTCTTTGTTCTAGTTAGTCTGTAATGTAAGTATTATAAGATATATTGTTTGAATTCGAACTCCCAATATCATTCCGCCACCATATTCGCTCTAAATGAAGGAAATATCGTATTCATTTATTTGGACTTTCAATTACGAGATATATTTACCAATGCTCCATGTTCTCCATAAATTTTATGACGCTACTGGTAGGAAAACACTTATATGGACATCACAAGCACCACATCCGTAAATCCCATGGAAAGAATGACACTTATATGGACATCACAAGCACCTATACAAAAACTAACCTATACATTGCACGAGCCCGGGTACATACAAGCAGACAGACGACTACGTTAAAACTTTGCTAGCGAGATCTCGTCGCAAGTCTTAGGGCACAAGTACAACACCCCATGACAACGTTTAAAAAAGAATAATACAATTGAAAATCTATCTATGCAAAAACTTTAAAAACATAAGAGGGAATGCTACAACCCTAAACCTTAAAACTTAAACTCTTTCAAGGGAATGCTACAATTTCTTGAATTTTATTTACTGGAGTTATACAAACTATAAGTTCTTAGCTGAGATTCACCAATAGTACAAAAAATCAATAATTCATTTTGTCACCTCTTGCTTAGTTTGAACTTTGTACATTTAATGTGGATTTTTGTTAGGTTGATTACATTGTGCATTTGAATATATTTTAATACTTCAAAAAAATACACTTGCTATACAATTCTAGGTATGTCAAAAATGAGCATACTCTAAATAAATTTCAAGTTTTTTGCATTTTTTCAGTATATTGTCTAATACTACAACTTACTATAGATTTAGAACATTGAAGTTCTAAATTTTGATGTTCCTTAATGTACATTAGTAAGTCTACAAGAACTCAATTTTAGTTCCCCTTTCTGGTCTTTTTTTACCTATTTACGTAAGCACCAACGAATAATATATCTTAATATATTTATATTTATATGTGATTCACAAAACAAAAGATTGAAATTATTTTTTATTTAAACATAGAAAACTATAGGAAATAGAATTGATATTTATAATTCATAAAAAGATCAAAGGAAGTTATATATATATATATATATATTTTTTTTAATTTTATGATCAAGAAAAAATATATTTTAAAACTTAAAACTATTAAAAAATAATTTAATTTAATATCTAATCAAAAAGCTATGTTCGATTATTATGTAGGAAGTTGGGTTCCCGTGTCAAGTAAGTAATTTAGAGAATTAAAACGAACTAAATTTATACTTGTAAATTAATGTGAGTTTAATTATATTAAAAAAAAATTAATTATTTAATTATATTATTAAATATAAAAAAAATAACTCAAAAAAATTTCTAATTAAATTAATTTTTTTATAATAAAAAATTTAACCAAAATAAAAAAAAATACTAAAAGACAATTGTATAATTAAATAAAGAAAAAAAAATTAACAAACCAAAATCAATTAATTTATAAAAATAAACTAAAAATAAATGTCTTATATTAAAATGAGGCAAGTCTAATTAATTAGAAAATATACTATATACTTTATATAAAATTAAAAATCATTTAACTTTTAAAAATAAACTTAATTTAACTGTGTTATATTAAAATAAGGTAAATCTAATTATACTTTATATAAAATTATAAAATCATTTAATTTTTAAAAATAAACTAAATTTAACTTTGTTATATTAAAATAAGGTAAATCTAATTAATTAGTAGGATTTTTTTAAATACAACCCTTTTTTTACATTAGCTGTTAGCGACGCTTACTTTCTGTTCATTTAGCATAAAGTAATTTTTTTGGAAAAGTAAAATATTGAAGATCTTAAAAATATATTATACATGACCATTTTAATTGCAGATGGATGACTCCAAGGGCCAAGGGGACGTAGGAAAAACAAATAGGGTCAAAGTCTTTACCATGTCTATATGTTTTCCTATGTAGTTACTGATATATTTATGTACTATGTTTAGTTTACTTGCACTCGTTTACAATGATTACAATGTTTATTGATTATTTATTTATCTTGCATGTGCATGTGTTCGTTCAGTTATATTACTTCCTGGTTATAAGTTTTTTTCATTGTTTATGGAAAGTCCCAACTTATCGTTAACTATCAAGGGATGGAGAGGCGAGATTTGTATCCCTTATGGGACAACTTAGAGAGGTAGTTGGGTCTACCTGATGTTACGGGGTTTCCTTAGTTCATGTTGAACTAATGCAAACTTCTCCTTTTGTGTGCAGGTTCAATTAGATGGTGAAATCTAGTTACGATAGCTAAAATTGACGTCCTACGACATGCTACCCATACTATGGTATCATGTGCTTATCAAAGACCAAAGGACTAAAGTCATGTCCTAACTATTCTCACTACTATGGTTCACGTTATTATTGTGGATTGGGATTGTGACAACTTTTATTCATATGCTATGTATGTATATCATATAGTTGGAATGTTTTTATTCCTAAATGTTATAGAATTAAGTCATAACCATATTATATTAAATTTTATATGCAACATGGTATATATGATGAGCCATTCATGGCATATTCTATATGCCATGAAACCTTGGCTTATCTATCCCAATGAAGGTTTTCATGGTGGTTTCAATACAAAATCGCATTTGTGGGCTTTAAACTATGCGCATGAGGTTAAATATTACGACGTTGGTGGTGGACACAGTGGTGTAGTTAATGCTCCTTGGGATGGGGGGAAAATGAACCCTATGCTTGGTATGTCGTGGTTTGGAAATCATTTGTCACTACTATGGGTTGTTGCTATGTTCGACTCTCTGGTTCCATCACGGTGTGGAGGAATAGGCTCACCCAACGCATTGTAAGGTATGTCCTTTACTTGGTTTCGCAACATTGCATTGTTGTTGTTTCAGGTGGAGTTTTAGCATACTCCTTATATTTCTCAGTTTCATTTTTATAGGTGATAGAGACTTCCATTCACGGGTCATGGGTGTTTGCAATTGTCCATGATACCCTTCCACATGTAAGCTCTCTGACAACTTAGGATTATTACCTCTGCGTGTTAATATTTAACAGAGCTTGAGCTTTGTGTTTGAAAGGTTTTAAAGTTGTGAAGTTTTTGCTATGGGCTCGACTGTATGGTTCTTCTACGTTAAAGGGAATTTAGAGATGTGTCTGTAAATGTGACTTGATGAAGGTTTAAGTGTGGCTCCTTCGGGCCATAACTGTCGAAACTAATCTCTGTAATCATTATTTTGGTTATGAATGAAGTATTTATACTTATGACAGTTCCATTGCTTGCAATGGAACAAATTGTCAATTCATGAATGTGTATAGTTTTACTTGTAAATGTTTATTAATATGATATAAGTGTTTCATTGAACATTCCTTCGTTTATTTATTGTAATGGATGTACTCTTGGATTACTGTTGCGTATTTGTAATGTCGTGGCTGTGATAGCACAGACAACAAGGTTTTAAACGGATTCTTTTGGTATTTAAAAGATTTGGGTTCTGTTTTTAATGGATAATACAGTGGGGTTTTACCTCTATGCCATGAGCCTTGTTAATGAAATGCAACATGTAATTTTTTTTTGATTTAATGTGGAACATTGACAGAGCAGTGATTTCGATTTCGGTTTAAAGATGGGGTTTTAGGTTCGATCTTGATAGCTACGATTTCAACCCTTATGTGAAATACGGGTAAAGTTTCAATGGTTAATCCTTCATGTATTTTAGTTTTGTTAATGTTGGCCACTTTTCCTAACTCGTGAGACCCAAGTTCTGTGCAGCCCGCCAACCCAACAAACACCCGATATGCCGGCCCGACAGAGCAAGCCTTGTCGGCGACGCCTACGAAGCAGGTGCAGTCTCACCCCATATATCTCTTTGATGGGTAGCCGCCGGAACCATGTTTCCATGATTGTTGAGGGATTATAGTCCCTTGGCGGGCAACCAAGGAGCTCGACCAAGTCGTGAGGATGGAGTCATTTCTGTCGAACTGTAGCACACACTATGCATATATTTTAATAACTACTAATGGCATGACACAAATTCGACCTTCATACCTTAAGCATAGCGGAATATAAAAGCAGCTAATGGATGGGCGAAAAATACAAACGCGTGACAGTGCTTGCGCCGTAGAAATACACTGATACTTAGAAGCAACACATAATAACCTATTCATGCAATTGAGTTCTTCTTGATAGTGCAACATTCATTCAATCATGATAGGACTCGCATCATAAGCATAAACAAACAGAAACATAAAGAATAATATACATTTGATCATCAACACATAGGGGAGTTCACGTGGAAACCCATCTAGGAAAAACCACAAGGCACTCTTCATTTGCCATGAGAAATATATGGTGCCTCCATCCTCCATCTGATTGCGGACTGTCCTAGATCTAGCTTTTGGCTAAGACTCTTTCTTGCTTTAATGCTCTCTATCTTATTTCTCCTAATCTATCGCTACCATCTACCGATCCACACATGGCATGGATTGACCTCTCTAGCATTTGCACCTCTCTAGTAGAGCTTCTCTTCTAATACACTAACTCTGACTGCATCCTCTAGACTTTCGACTACTCTACTACTGACTTTTCTCTCTCAGAGATCTCCCGTTTATTAACCCTTCCAAAGAAACTAAGACTAAAAACCCAACATAACGCAATAATCTTCATAGAAGGAACTACAACAAACCATTACCCAACAATGACCGTACTAAAAAGAAAACTTCACCAACCCTCTAACTATTGAATCCATCCTATTTATACTATTTTACATGACCACGTAGGGTTGACTGGATAAGGTATCCTATTAACTGTTACCATAAGCCGCCCCTCAGGCTCCAACTGTGGTGATCACGACTTGACACGAGGCACTAATGGCCTTACTTACAGTGTCCTTTCACTCGTGTCGAATCCGTTGACTTAAGTCGACTTCAGCACCCATAATTACTCTGTCACTTTTGGCCGTTATTATTCACTTATCCTACCGTTTTACTCTGCAGCATATTCCTTCGATGGAGTTTCCCTTTTCCACGTAGCTGACATCTCTTGCACCTATTCCTTCTTCTCTACAGCTTTCTTGTCTCTGCTTGCATTGCAGACCGACTCTTGCCCATTTCTTATTTTGCACTTATTTCCTATGCACATTCCCCAGGACTAACACTCACATATGGCTCACCGTGAGCCACTAATCAGTGGACATGGAAGGTGGCACGACATGTGAAGTTTTTTCTTTTGAAAATTTGTATTTTATTTTATTTTTTATTTTAATTCTTTTTTCTGCGCACCTTTTTGTTGCTTCCTCTCTTGTGCATTTTGTTCCTTATGTTTTTTTTTGGGGGGGCAGTGTTTTTTGCAGCGTGGGCTCATCCCATACTTAGAAAGTATTTTAAATGATGAAGCCTGGAGTTATATAGTTTCTTCTTTGGCCTCATCTAAAGAGTCGATTTCCATATGTTTTTCTTGTGTGTGCTCTGTTTCTTCTTGATGGTGTTCTACTTGATCCTCTTCATCTTTCTGTCGCTCTTTGTCTTCCTTTTCTTCTTCCTCTTTCTTTTCCTCTTCTTCGCCCTATTCCTCTTCTTCTTTTTCCTCTTCTTGCACATCCTATGGTGCATCCTCCAAAGCAGATTGTTCTGCGCCTCCAACCTTCTGTTGGAAATGGGAAAAAATAGGAGTAAGCCTTTTCTATCTCATGGAAATCTTCTTCTGCATGCTGCTCCAATTCTTGCACTCTATTGGAGCTAGGGTGTTCCAATGACATATTAGCTAGTGCCTGCGTGAACTCGTTGATTCGTTGCTAGACAAGCTGAATTAGCTCTGCCACCCTTTCAACTTTGGCCTACTTCTTAGTCATATCCTTGTTACACATGTTTTCTTGGTCATGTAGGGTTCTGGCCTTATCCCAAATCTATTTGAGCTCAGCCCCTTCGGAAATTTTCTCCCTTGGTGGCAACTTGTTAATCTCTTCCTTCACTGCTAGTACTTGTAGCTCTACTTGCCGCATTTGTTCGGGAAGCTATTTTACAGTCTCATTGTCGATGAGTTGTTCCCATGTCGTGATAATTGCTTCCACCGCCTCTATGAAGATCTTCTCGGCTTTCCTAAGCCAACCACCAGCTTGATTTGTCGATTCTTACCTTTGCTGTAGCACTTCGAGGGGCGTGCTCGACTGCTGGTTGGTTTTGATTTCCTGAATCTGTTTCTTTAAGTCTGTAGCCAGTTTGGATAACCGCCTAAGTTGGTGCACAGGTTTTGCCTCGTTTTCTTCTTCCCCATCTGACAATTGTGTGACTGCCTCCTTTATGAATTCTTCCATTGAAGCTTGATTTTAGGCTTGGGATGCCAGGTCTTCTTACTGGTGCTTGATAACTTGCGTGCATGCCTTTTCTTTCCTGTTTTCCTTGGTTTCCTGATATGCAACTACATTTTCTTTGATTCTGACCTCTGTGGCAGCGGCATGCTGAATGGAATATATATGTGGCAAGGTCAGCTTAGAGAAATCCAAAATTAATGTGTCCAAGCTATGGACACTTGCCTCTTTTTTCTGCTTCTTCTGTATAAAATTCATGCGCAGGCATTTCCATTGTTAAGGGTGGGAGTAGCACTAGTGTCGCCAGAGTGTCTATTGGTTCTACACCATAGGTTTCAACCTACATGGTGTCCCACACTTCTACGATAGTCTCTGCCAGCTGGTTAACTTTCATAGTGAAGGAAGTCATCCAGTTGGTTTTCCTGCTCGCGATCTTACCCAAAGTTTTCTCGGCTACTTTGATGACTGCCTCACTAAGAACAGTCAGATCCTCTTATGCTATGCCCAAGAATTGGGGTCAGTTAGCCTTCTACTTCTTCCTATGTGGGATTCCCAAGGACTATTCATCTTCCTCCATGGGCTCTTTTCCCTTACTCTTCCTGGTTCTTTCGGTGCGCACCTCCTCATTAGTAGTGGGGTCTTCTTCACCGGCATTGGGTGGGTCTCTCTGTTCTTCTTATTCTTGGGAGTCATCCTGATGCTTCTGGGTACTAGTATTGGCGCGGTTCTGGGGTGGGTTCTCTTGTGTACCCCCCTGCGGCGCTTGCTTCTCTGCAGGAACCTCCTCAAGCTGGCTAAGCCATTCTTTAGGATAGTATTTGATTTCCCTTTTGATATCTGCATCTCTGAGGATGAATATAGTTGAGAGTGTCTGCTTCTTAGGTTCATTACGCAGATGCAGGATGATGTTGTGTGGCCCTGCCTAGAAGTGAATGAATAGATACCTGACCACCATTGCAGGTTTAAATCGATATTGCTTGCGCACAATCTGTCTAAGCCCTTCTCCTTGGAGAAAGAATGCAAGCTTCGAATTGGTCTTGCAATTACCGTCCTTGTGGTCTCAGAGGTTTTGGAATGGTGTACCAAGGAGCTCTATTGGGATATCCATGGGTTGGTAATATGGTTCCAAGAGTCCATGTTCCAAATGAGATTAGAATTAAAATCCATGAGAAGTGGAACTTCACTGTGCAAAGCTCCTGTGCGTCAAACACGTTGTCCATCAGTTTGTTCAGGAGAAACTGGGACCAATTAATGTGCACTCCTTGCGCACACTTTTCTACTAGATCTACTATTGTAGAAATGCACTCAGTAGGCCTCATCTTGTGTAGGACCTTACTGCACAATATTTTTGTGGCAGTCGTCAGAACATTTTCATCAATAGAGGTAATGAGGAAGTCCTTCCCGCTGTGAACAAGCTGGTACTTGCTCTTCATGTCATTCTTGTCCAATTTTTCCCCATCCTTGTGTAGGTACGGGAGACCTGTGATGTCCGAGACGAGGTCCACCGTTACCTCATGCGACTTGTCCAACAAGAGGTAGCCTCAATGGAAGCTTACCAATAGCTTCTTGACATACATCCTGACTGGAGCAGTGCAGATGAAATGTGGCATAAGGATGAGTTTTAAGATATCTGACTGCTCCAATCCACGCACCCACTCCATTACCGAAACAACTTCTACAGTCGGCGGTTCACCGGGCTCCATGGCCATGAATTGATTTCTGGATAGCTCCTCTTGTTTCCTGGTGTTGAAGTCTTCAAACTTCAAGTCCTAGAGTTTGGGAGTGATGGTATCATGAGACCGTGTGATGCCTTCTGTAATGGTGGGATCTTATAAAATTTCATGTGTGTCCACTAACACTCTTGTGGTGTCTGGCTTCCTCAGTGATACATATCGAGGCAGCAAGGTCTTTTCTTCATTAGTCAGCTCTACTTCTACTGGTGATGGTGGAGGTCTGCACTTGATGGGGCTCTAGCAGCAAAATGTTAGGCTTTGGTCAGTTGTACTAGTGGCCAGGTTGTAGGTACCTGTGTCAAGTGGCCTCTCGCCTCTCCTATCAAGGTGAAATCAGTTTTGGAGTAATTCCAAAATATGTGTTTTTACCATAAAATTGTTTTCTGTAACATCAGTCAACTACCTTTGAATATTTAACTTATGAATCCAATGCCTTCAAAAACATGAAAAAATACTCCTCCATAATGATAGAACATCATACATTTCTAGAGTGATACCCATCTATAATATAGTAGTTAATATTTCACTTATGTCAAACTAAATTCACTAAGCAACCAAAGAAAGTAAATATCGAACAAAAGTACTTCAATGATAGTTACAACCCCTGGGTACACTTTACTTAACATAAAACACACTTTCTGTTAATAGAAAGGACATTCTTGTGCTAAATGCTTTGGAAAATGAACATTAGTGAAACACATAACAACAACTTGGAGGCATTTCGATAGTGAAGTCTAGTCACAAAAGAAAACAATTCTAGCAAGCATAAAAATAGTCATACACCAGGGACCAGTCCTGGGATCTAAAACATTTTGACAACAGACAAGGCATTTGTCAAGTACTCTACTCTCTAAACAACAAGTTTGACAAAAGATCTTGATTTTAATGTTTCATGGACCTGCTGTAAAAGGAAATCCTGAGGCACAAATTTCACAAGTTTATGATGTGGAGACCTTTTTGACCATACATACAAGTATCATATGGTAGATTGAGATCAATATAGGAAGGATACATGAAGGGTTAGAACAACATTTTTTTCATTCTTTTTTTTCTTATACAAATTGTGTTTCTCTTTTAATTTATATTTATTTTGCTGGTCCTCGAATTTATCAATGATAACAGACATGGCAGTTATATTATTACAATTCAGGATGGGTTCTGACCATACATGCAAGCATCATATGGTAGATTGAGATCAGTATAGGATGGCTATGAAGGGTTAGAACAACATTTGTTTCATTCTTTTAGTTTTTTTTCTTATACAAATTGTGTTTTTCTTTTAATTTATATTTATTTTGTTGGTCATCGAATTTATCAATGATTACAGACAGGGCACATATATTATTACAATTTAGGCTGGGCATGATCCTAGAGAAACAAGTTTAATTTCTAGCTATTATTCTATGTAGTTGGACCTTCATATGAATTTTTTCAGAAAACAAACAAATATGGAAGCAGCAAAAGAAGGAAGAACTTGCAACTGAAAGTTCACGGGTTTGGCTTGAGTTGTAGGTGAAATTATTTGTACATTTGATTGTGGGTCTTGCTTTTTGCAAAATTGATTGGTATTGGAAGTCGATTCTCCTATAAGTGTGAAGCTGGGGTCCTATTGTGGGGAGGTATTTGTCACTATGTGTGTTTGGTTTAATCAATATATTTATTATGTTTTTTTATTAAATTTTTGTAATTTTATTTTAAATTTTTTGTTATAAATATTATTTAAAAAAAATATAATAAATAGAATTAAGATTTGTAAAGTTAATTCTAATATAATTAAGATATCATTTGTTTTGAATCAATATAATTACAATATTCTATCAAATAATTATCCAAAATTTCATAGTATTTTTAAAATATCTATAAAATATACTATAAATTAAAATAATGAAAATATAATATAAATTTATTGAATTTGTTTAATATTATTTACTAAGATTCATATTTTTAAAAGTAAAGAACCAACAGGTTTTTTAAACATTAAATTTTATTTTATCATTTAAAATTCATACACTATACTAGGAGAGATTTCCTTTGAAAAAAAAGAAAAGGGTGTTAAGCAATGGATCTACTTTGCAGCAAAGTAAAATGTGTTTTTTTTCACTGTTGATGCCATGAGAAACGAGCAATTTTGCAACAAACCTGTGTCCTCAAGTCAATGATTGACACCAAACTCTGAATTGCATAGTCATCATTAAGAGGATCAATGAAGGTGGCTGCACAAGTCCTGAACATGTGGCTTCCTTTGGTTTCATTCTGAACAATGTTCTTAAACAAGTAGAGTGGAGGATTGTTGCATCCAAGATGTTCTTAAATTTGCAAAAACAAATCTTTGTATCCTTCGCTGACCTGAAGCTGCAATAACAAAAGACAACAGATAGTGAGCATATGTTGCAATTGGAAACTGTTGAAGGTATTTGTGTGCTTTTTTTCCATTTACTTGTTTATATGAAACAGTGAAAAGTTTGTTTGATTTTAAATAAAAATAAATTTTCAAAAGATATTATCTACGGATGTGGGATATTTACAGTGGCATGATCATTAGCTGTTTCACCATCTTTGATATAAAAATCAAACTGTCTATTGTTGTATTCACATGCAACGACAATAGTTGTAATGGAGCCAACAGAGTAGGACTCGTTTGACGACAACAAATCAACAATTGTCGAATCTAGAGCTAGTTTCCTGACTTTACAGACCTGATCAATTGTCTCAACTATTGTATGTGGGAATATGACTATTGAGTACTTAGCATCACCTCTGTCATATAGCCCTTTTTTCTTAAGTCCAAATCGAGTGATTCTTAGACTTTTGTTGGTTGAGAAATAGGTACCAAAGCGCTTGATCAAGTTGTCATTTATCCCAGCTGTAATTGTCATTAGAGCATATCTATCAACAAATTCTGCATGCAGTATTTGCGCCTTTGTAGGGGAGGTTTGGATTTTGTTCTATGCGGGGCCATATACAGCCAAGATGTCTCCTTGAAAAATATTCTTTGTTGTTGTTGTGCACAGCTCGATAATAGTAGCTGGTTTTGTAGGGTTTTGTCTTTGTCTACTATTGCCATAGATAAAGAAATGGGAAAAAAGCAATTAGCAGGAATCAATAGCAACTATTTTGAAACTTAGATCAATTTTAAGAAGGTATTTGTCAAGGCAAAAGTTCTATTCTGTTTTTTTTTTAATAGAAAATTCTAAAAGAAGGTGAAGAAGTTTCATGTGTTCAAAATGGTGCAAAAAGCAATTAGAACTAAAATACATGCATACCTTTTTGGACTTTCAGCAGTTGAGGTTGTCTCCATTGTCAGCTTGTTTGGTGTTGGTATTGTTTCTATTGTGTCGTGGAGAGGCAAGGAACTTTTTTCTGTTACTGGGTTATTAGCTTCTGATGCCATTTCCAGTGTATTTTGCAACATACAAAAGTTGTTTTGTTTGTAGTTTTTAGTTGCAATTTTACACTCGTGTTTTGAAAGCTGCACATGTACAAAGTGGAAGAAAAATTAGATGCAGCTAATATTGTTAAATAGTATAAAGAAAAGAAACAATGTAAAAGAGAGGGGAAAAAATATCATCAAGCTGATAGCATAAAAACAAAGAAGGGTTAAAAAACGTATACACATCTTGGGTAGGATTTCTGACATATGAATAGACCAAAGTATATGTAGTATCAAGAATGTTGGCTGAAGAAGAGATACAGGCCTTAGAAAATTCCCATTTACAATTAAGGCTTTAATAAAAGATATTGGTACTAAGACTTTCTCAATAGGTTAGGCATATTCTGCATTACCAAAAAATGGAGATAGGAAGTGAATACTTTTACTAACGAGTGTATTAATAGCAATCATAATTGTTGTTTTTTTAAATGTCAACCATGGGAAAAACAAAGTGTATATAACTAAGCAAGAAGAATAACATTTTTTTTCAACAACAAAAAAAACTAGAATTTGACATCAATAGGAAAATTATAATAATCTGAGAAACTTCAATAGAATTTAAACTGGTAGTTGTGGCATTAATGCTGCATCAGTGTTGCAGATGCTAAAAAGTTACTTGAATTTAGCTCTCCATCAGTATCAAACAAGTAGATCACTACAACCTAAAGTGCACAAACTTTGCAGAAGAAAGAGTCTACAAATGTCTTGAAATAATTGTTGTTTTTTAGATGTTAAACATGTGATAAATAATCACTTGGAGGATTGAGGTAATAGTCCCATACAATAGTAAGAGGGAAACAATCCAAGCAATTTTACCTAAGTTAAAGTTGAATGTCAGGGGAGAAAATTGCAACTAGATGTTGGTGCACACTTAGAGCTTGTTTAACACTGAGAGGAATTGCCTCAATCATCTGAGGTTGTATATGTCCGAAGAAGTCAGCTATGGTTAGCTAGTTAGGTTTTGAGTCTGTTCAAGATAGAACAACATATATTTTCATTTCTTTCTCAAAAATACCAAATATAGTGGTTTTCTTTCGAAAGAAAAAAGGTTGAGGCTCTAAAAGAAATTAATAAGTTACATGGAAACTCAAAAATCCCAAAAGGAAATTCATAGGAAAACCCAAAAGAGACACTTCCTTATAGCTGGATCGAAGGTAAATTTGAAAATAGAAGAATTAAGAAGAAAATAGAAGTATCAAGCAAGCATCAAAGCGATTACCTATTAATTTGAGGATAGCTGAAACGAAGAATAGCTAGGTGAATTGGAAGATAAGGATGGAAGAAACTAATACAGTGAAAAAGAAAAAAGTAAACAAAAATCCAATTTCTTAATTGTTAAAAAGCACTGCAAGAGAAAATAAAAGAAAGACATCACAAAGAGCTGGCTATGCATACATATAAACCACTTTAAGAGAGAAAACAAAAGTTTATTTAATAATTAAAAAGCCCCAATAAGGTTGGGTTAAGGTGATCCCAGCAAGAAACCCTAAAACGTCTAAGTGTTGCTCTCATTTATACTGTTCAACCCTAATTTCTAGCTCCCTTTTCCATTTTCAATATGGCTTTGTGAGCTTCAAAGAGATCAGCAGAGTAGCAGGGAGGAATTACGCATTGGCTTTGTGAGCTTGAAAGAGACTCAGAAAAGTATCAGGAAGGAAGTAGGGAATTGTTCACTATTTTTATAGAAAGAAAATGGTGTCTAGGCCAATGGTTCACCATTAAGTATTCTACATCATTATTGGCCTTCATGCACCAAACAAATGTGCATTGAACTCAATCTACACAAGCTGCTAAAGGAAAGCTAACCAAACTGCTTAAGGAAAGATAAAAGGAAAACTATAATTTTAGGACTCAGAGTGCATTATCTCAATAATCCAAATGCTTACTCTAGATATAGAGAATTGTATCTAATATAAGAATGCCCTAAGAGGCAAATGAGAATACAATCCTAAACTCTGCAGATATCACTTAACCATATCTTTTTTTAAAATGGGTAAATTTGAGGAAACTAATCTACAATTTAAATATGGACCCTAAAGTAACAGCTGATTTGCTTGAATAAGCCATCAGGCTCACTCTCTAGAAGTAGCACAGACCTAAACTCAGCTTATACCTCGATACCAAGCTACACTATCGTCCTGAGGATTAATTTATGGTTGAAGGAACCTCTAGGAAGCAAGGTATATTTTTAAAATTTAAAGGTGGCCATTCATAAGTAGGAATCTTGTGGAGGATTTGAAATAAAAATAGATCTTATCATGCACCAAACAAATTTGCATTAAACTCAATCTAGCCAAGCTGCTTAAGGAAAGGTAACCAAGAAAACTAGAATTTTAGGACTAAGTCCATTACCTCGACAATCCAAAGTTCCAAACACCTACTTTTCATATGGAAGAATGGGTATCTAAAACAATATTGCCCTAAAAGGCTGGCATTAACGATAATACATGTCTAAACTATGCAAATATCACATAACCATATCTGTCTTGAAAACGGCTAAACTGGAAGAGACTAATCTACAATT
Organism: Pseudotsuga menziesii; assembly: GCA_001517045.1. NCBI lineage: Eukaryota > Viridiplantae > Streptophyta > Pinopsida > Pinales > Pinaceae > Pseudotsuga > Pseudotsuga menziesii. The sequence goes on from LPNX010803780.1 coordinate 16,892, forward strand.
TAAATATGGACCCTGAAGTAAGAGATAATTTACTTGAATATACCATTAGGCTCTCTCTACATATCGTATACCTATCACAGACCTAGTCTCAACATATACCCAATTACGATGCTAAACTTTCATGCTCGGGATCAATTTTTGGTTAAAGGCACATAGAGAGCAAGGTATGACAATTTCGAACACTTGTCTGGAATTAAATTAGGCTAAATATCTTTGAACGGAATAATTATGACAATTGCAAAAAAAAATCTCAAACTAAATCAGCATGTAGTTTACGAAAGAAGAAAAAAGCACAGAATCTAGTGAAACTTAATGAGATACATTTAGAGAAATGTGTGAGATGGCCGATTTCTTCGCTCAAATATATATCACTTTGAACAATCTATGGGGAATTGCCCTAGTACCTAAACCATCTTAACAGAGAATAAATCACTTTACCCCCAATAAATTAGACAATGAAAATTAACTAAATTAATTAACAGTTTGAATGATCCTTATAAGCAGATCAACTGTCGCTTAGAAATGAAAATAAGAGGCACATATTTTACTAATATTTGTCTCTCCATAATTTAAAGAAATGTTGCTGGAAATGATAGTGCAAAATTGCAAATCAGCAACCGGATCGAATAAACCATTTTAAGTTTCCCTTGGTTAAAACAAATAAATGTAGTGCTTGTTGAGTACCCTATAAACTTGGCAAGTAGGTTTAGAAGGTCGTTAAAAACTCAAACCCTATCAAATTTAAATCAAGATGTATTCATGGCATAACCAAGGAGGTTAATCACATCAAGGAAATCCCGTAGAGTGGGCAAGAGGGTTAAATTTACAGCAATTGTAAAGAAATTATAAAGAAAGCACAGGCAATTCAATGAAAAGATTACCAACCTGGGGATCCATGGCCAGAAATAAGGCTATGAGCCCTAGAAATATCATCTGAAGGAGAAAGGGAGGAGGTGTAAAGCAGTCTTCTGGGAACAATGGGAGGTGATCTGTGGACTTCCTCGAAAGGTGGTAGACTCTTCCCGCAGACTGCTGCAGACATGGCAACTGGCCAAAACCGAACCCTTGCCTCCCCGCCTTCCTGCCTCCCTCCCTCTCTTTCGTCTCGTCTCCTCCTACTCCTCGTTGTGCAGAATGAAAATGTTCATTATGATTATTTAAAGAATCCAGAGGGCTGCGATAGACATGGGGAGCTAATCATCCACCAGAAGGAAGAAGAATGAGACATTATCTTTGGCAAAGAAAAGGTTTTTGGGCGACATACAAACTCAGTTCCTTCATATATATATGTGCCATGCCTCCATGTGCATATCCAGTATGTAAAAATGTTAAATTTATATTCTCAAGCAAACTCTCAATGCCCCGTGACGTTTAAGTTCATCTAGAACATTTTTGTTCAGTGTGAGTGAATCACAATGTTTGTGTGTATATTTGCAGTTGAGGTCAAGCGTAAAAAAAAATTACAACCAGATGTTGGTTCACACTTAGAGCTTGTTTAACACTAAGAGGAGTTGCCTGAAACATCTAAGGCAAAACCTAAGCCAAAAAAACACTTGGTAGCACTTCCAACTCAACACTTGGTAGCATTTCCAACTCATCTAAAATAAGTCAAATACAGTCACTTTGATTAAGGGTGAGAGGGTTGTTCCAATATTGGGAGTTGTATGCAACTGATAACATCTACAGCAACACATGTCCAAACATCTTGGTAACTCTTTTTTTTCAATTGTGCTTGTAATAATCAAATAGTTTATTATCTTTGCTATTAGTATTTATAATGTTGAGGGGTGTAATGAAGGGAGCTAGAAATAGTCTAGTATTCATATCAATATGGTTAAGGCTATCATAATGGCAAATAGGAAAAGTATATGGAAATCCATTAGCATTTAACATTAAAGTGTCATAAAAATGAAATTAATCAGCTATTTTTGGCAGAGATTGATAGGAAGGTCATATAGTGGTCTGTCCAAAAAGCATCTGAAACATTAAATGCAAGAACATCATCATCCAAGTTTGTCCAAAAGTGGTCGAGCATTGAACCAGCACTAGTCGTTGGTTTTGTTGTTTTCAATCTTAGACCTTTCATTTGCATAAATGATTGCAATTTCTTTTTGATGGTGTTTCCTTCAACATGTCAATGTTGAAGTCACCAGTCACCACAGCTTGTGCATTGGTTCTCTTTTCTGACAAAATGCAATCCAAAATACAAAGGATAGTCTCAACCCTGCCACATGGTTTATTATAAATGTTAACAAGGTTTAGAATGTTATTAGCAAACTTGAGTCCAACGAAAATTGCCTCAATGTTTTTTTCTGGATATATTTTTGTATCAATCAAATCGATGTCTTTGTTTATCAGTGTAAGGATTCCATGCACCAAAGATGCCAATACACTATTGAATTTTTCTGAAAGAATTGTTATTTTGGCATGTTTATGCATGTGTGTTTATTGCAAGCATAGTATGTTTGCTTGCATTAGTTCATGGTCATTTGCAACATCGTCAATGTACAGAAGCAGATTACGTGTGTTTAATGAAGAAATAAGTAGATTCCTAGTAGTCGGCATTGAATTCAGTCCATATTCAAACTTCCAAGCTGCATGGTTTTTTAATCTCTTTATTTTAGTAGCGACTTTTGTAGAGGTCATGAAATTTTTTTCCTCTAATTTGTTTAAAATATAGAGACAGTTGATATCTTTCACACGAGAAAGTGCATTGTAAATGAGGCCATGTCTTCTAATTCCTTTTGGATCAAATGCCAATCTATCCATTGTCAACCCTTGCACTCTATGGATTGCTTGTGCACATGCTAGTTGAATTGGAAACTGTGCTCGCATGATATTCCTCTTGTTGTCAAGTACTATATGTAATGTGATTATTTTTATAGGTGTCCACATGGACATGATAGCGGGTGTATAAAGATGTTGCATGCTAGCTCGTGCTAGCACACCAACCTTTTCATCTGAGAATTCAATCCAGACAATATCAGTAGGTATTTGTGTATAATATTTTAAAACACCCTCCGCACCATTTACCAAGACATCTTCAATGGAATAATTTCCTCTAACTAGTTCAACAAGCATGTTTGTTTTTAGCAATATTGTAGAAGAAAGTTGCAATGAGTTTTGAGTGTTGATGTTTCATTCGATCGAATCAATTTTAGTCTCATGCGAGACAAGTGTAAATGTTTCTGTTTTGGCAAGTGATAGCATTTTTGAATTGTGTTCTTGAACATCTTTCTTACAGTGGAAAATATACAAAAATGTTGCATCTATTGGTGGTTTCCTATAGCGATGTTGGTTCAAGTAATCAATGTCATCTATTGTTTGAGAGCATGTTCTAATCTTGTTCAAGATTGATATGAATGTTTGGTTTTTTTGTCTTACCACCTTTTTAAGCTCATAAAATTTTATCATGTCAGGCCAAAAGTTATAGGGAAATGGTTGTTGTTGAAATCTTGGTTGTTCAAAAATCCAAGAATCACGAACAGGTTGCGCTTGACAAAGGTCACCACAAAATATAACATCAAGGTTTCCAAATGGCCTTGTTGGCATATGCATAATTTCACGTAATCTTTTGTCTATGTTGTATAGCATGCGGGATCCTATCAAAGAGACTTCATCAATGAGCAACACTCGAAGTTGTTCAAAATATTTCTTCAAAGCATCTAGTGTGTTTGAATTTAGCGGGAGCATTTTTGATGAATTTAATGGTAATCTTAGAGCAGAATGAATTGTAACACTGCCTACATTGTATGCTGCCTTCCCAGTAAATGCAGCTTTAAGACCTTTTTTTTTTCAAAGGGTCACTACCAATTTCTTTGTCATAGAAATGTAGCAATGCATCATAAGCTATTTTTGTAGTGTGAGTTTTACCTGTGCCTGCCCCCCCTGTCAAGAACAAGTGGATTGGAGTTAATGGATTGTTCTTTTTTCTTGCAACAATTTCTTTTACTATTGATCGTTGTTCATTATTTAAGTTTCTTCTAATTGCATGGTACTTGTCCATGTCTAGAATAAATGGTTTTTTTGTCAAGTTGCATATGTTATCGAGTTGTGCTACATGGGTTAAATTTTTGCAAAGAAGATCATGTTGAATGTCATATTGTTCAAAAGAAAATGCATACATTGTTTTTTCCTTTTCCAAAGCAAGGTCAGATATCTCATTAAGATGCAATGCAATAGTTTCAGTTGCAGTGTCAATGTCACCCCACTTTGTTGTTGCTCTACCCATGAACTTTTTCTCAATAATGTCTATATGTGTTTTGTAAGCTACAAGTGCTTTAGACCATGTTTTGAAACTGCATTTTAACAAGTTGTAATTGTGTCTATGCGGTACAAAGAGCATGATTTTTTCCCTAGCAAAATTTTCAGGGTCTTTTTCTTTGTTGTAACGAATGAATCATATGATGCATGGTTTATTTCTTTTTCTTATAGTTGTATGAATACAAGAATAGTATGATGCATATTCATCCAAGGAGATACTTTCAAGTTCAACGGGTCGTGCAATGTATTTTACTAAAACTGAGTGGGAAATAATGTCATCAGATTCATCGAGTTCTTTTTCTAGTAGCGATGGCCTTTTTAGTACAACCGTCTTTTTGTCATCTGGAGAAGTATTGATAAATATTGTCTTTCTTGAAGATGAATGCAAAGGCAATGAAAGCACAATATGGACTTCTTATCTACTAGACATTTGTTGCATGTTAAGCAACATATTTCCAAGTTTACGTATTGTTTCTATTTTCTCGTCATTATTACTGAAACATTGTTCTTTGATCTTTTTAAAAGTAGTTGTCATAGTTCTATCTTTCTTGATAATGTACAAGCTTACATACTTTGCTGTACCATAAGCATCTAAGACATATTCTGCATCTGTATTTGCTTGCCACAAGTCTGGGATTGCTTTTTCGAATGCATTGATCCAAATGTCACCATGATCTCTCTTTAGTATCAAAGTTGGATGAGTGAGCAAAGAGCGCAAAAGAAAAATGTATTCATCCCTAGGTATTTGCAATTCTTGAAGAAGCGATGCAAAAGACATTTTCTTAGAGTATTCACTATGTTCAAAAACAAAGCATATTTGGTTTGCTTTTTCGATTAAACAATTGGGGCTATTTTCGAGTGGTTCTAGGACCATAGTTGTATCTATAGGAGGAAATGGGAAATTGAATCTGGATCTAGATTGTTTATGTTTTTTGCATGTTCTTGTGTGACAATGAGTTTGAAATTTAACAAAGTTTTCATTAAGTAACGTTGAATCTATTGATATATAACAATCAACAAAAGAAGTAATTTCGGCATTAGTATTTTGTCCATAAACTGGTGCATTTTGAATCCAAAGCAGTCCATGTTCATGCTCATTTCCTCTTTGCCGAAATTCAATTGTGAAAAAGAAGTCCTCTACTTTTCCAAACAAATGATCATTCTTTAAAATCAAAGATTTTGATGCTGTTATTTTGTGCCTATAGTATCAGCTACAGATCACGGGATGCCTTCTTATCAATGAGTCAATAGTATCTTCTTTGGAAATGTCAAGTGGTTCCTTTAGGTTTTTATTTTCAATTTGATATAGAGCATTGTACAAAGGCACCCAAAGATTTTATGGACTTGTAAAAGTTACAAATAAAGTGGGAGGGCCTAGTTGGCGAATCATTGCAAACAAGTCTTTTTTCATATTTTCAAAGTAGTCAGGCAATGTTCTTATTGACTTTAATGTACGATAGCTGATTGGGGATCTAAGAATTTTCTCAAGATTGTTTTTTGTCTTGACATCTTTCGCTAACAATTTTTTTCCTTTTAGCTCTCCTATGCGAATTGATATCCAAGCAGTGTTGGAGATTTGGTTTATGATGACTTTGATTGCTTTAAAAAAAATGTTTGTGTTGTGTGTTTCAAAGTCTATACTATCTTCTTCAAGCTCCCATTGCAATATTTGTTGATAGGAAAATGGATTGAAAATGTCTTCAGGTCGATTCCATCCAAAGAAAAGCGTAGGGAAATTTAGTTCTTCGGAATATTTATCCTAGAAAATGCCCAATGGATGAAAATTATCAGAGGGTACGATCTCTATTATCTTGTTTTCCAAATCATCTATTAGATGAGTTTCTCCATATCCATGTATCAATGTCTCAGATATTGGTTCTAGCTCTATTTCATTTTCAATTTCATCTATTGAATGAATGGTTGTTTCTGTGTTTGATTCTTGGTGTGCTATTTTATTAAACATTTCTTCCCAACTAGTATTAATAACATTGCCTTCATCTATATAAATTTTGGTTTTGCATAGATCATTTAGTGCAGCCATAACATTACTAGGGCGAACATTCCCAAACAAAAATGCATTCTTGTATTCCAATTTTTGCTTCAACATAATTGCAATCATCATTGTGTCATCTAGACTCCTTGGCAATGCTATTTGAACTCTATCTAAATTTGTTGGCACGTTGATAATTGTTCCAGTCCAACCTAGTTGTGCTCTTTTGTAACCAAGTTGTATAATTTGTTCAAACGTCGTTTTTGGTGATACTAGTCGTTCTTCCAAAGGCGTTAGAATTGCCACAGATGTCAATTTGTTGTTGCATCGAATATGGATAGGCGATGCAAATTTTCGCATTTGTCCTTTAGAAATTGTTTTCTTGTAGAATCTACAAATTTGTTCCTGCAAAGCAAATGGTGTTGCTTCATCCATAGTTGTCAAAGACTTCCAAGCCAATATAATTTCATTGTCAATTGCGTGAATATATTTTTTGAAATGAAAGCGAGTACATAAAGAACACGCATAAATAGTTGTATCTTGAATAAGATTAAGGTATGTTGAAGTTGCTTTTTTTGCTTTATCGGATTCCTTTTGCTTTTGATGATTATGACATGCTTGTTTACGAATGGCATGTTTCAATGAGCGCAAGCTACTAGGTGTTTCATTGACCATAACCGAGTGCATATTATTTTGTTGTTCTAGAGATTTATTTCCAATGCAATATTTATTTTCATTTTGATGACCTTCCAAAGACTCTTTATTAATACATGGCTCCTTTTGATTTTGACAATGATTCATTGCTTGCATACGCATGTTATGTTTCAACGAGCGTAGGCTGGTAGCCATTTGGCTATGCAATGCAGTTGTTTTTGCATTTTTTTTTGGCTCTATGCAAAAGTTGTTGACAATATTTTCTTCAAAAGAAGTGTCCTTTTGGATTGGTTTCATATGTTTTTTGCAATGGGAAATTGCAGTAGTAGAAGCAGGCTCTACAATGCAATTGATTGGCAACAATAAAGTTTCTGCAGAAGTTGTCTCCAACAATAGTTGGTAATGGGAATGAAATCTATTTATTTCTTGTTGCATTAGGTATACAACTTTAGATGAGCCATTTGTTGCATGGAATCTCAAGTCGACTTTTTGCAATTTGGTGTTCCATCAGAATAAGACAATTCCCTACCATCTAATTTTCTTATTTCACATGACTAATAGATATTAGAGCTTTGGTATAAATAAACATGACTGGCCATACAAAGGTCTCAAAAAATCTTGGAATATTGAAGTTAAATGATTAATTATTTGAGTTTTATATTTATCAAAAACTAAAATTATAATTATAAGAAATATATTATTTTTTAATTAGAAATTTTATTGATTTTTGGATTCATGTTAATGTAATTTATACGAAATGAATATGCTTTTTGGATTAATGTTAATGTAATTTATACGAAATGAATATGAGTGAAATATAAATGTCAATGTGGTAGGAGGAAGATTGTCTCAAGATCTTAGGTTTAGAGAATAGTAAAAAATTAATAAGATAATAATTTTTTAGATTGATTTTAACTCTTGACAAATGTTTGAGTTTTGAATGCTTTAGAGAACTAAAAGTTCAACCCTAAAAATTAGAACAATTTTAATAATGATAATACAAAATTAAACATAATATGCCATATTTTTATAATTGGATATGCTAGCCCTAACTTTTAATATTTTGAAAGCTCTATAATAAATTTAATTATTAAAAATATTATATTGTTTTTTTTACATAGTTAACTAAAGCATCTAGGAGTGAGATAATAAAGAAGAAAAAAAAACAAAGACCTGGTGGCAACCATATAAGCCATAGTTTAATTTATTTTAGTCTTGTAAAATTAACTTATTTTTACCATAAACATATTTATAAGACTATATATATATAATTTCACATCAATACATTATTATATCTTTTTAGATATATTAAATATTTAATATTAATAATGAAAATGAAAATAAATTTAACATTTTATTAATTCTAAAAGTTTTGATAATTTTAAAAGTTTTTTTTAATTATTTTATAAAACCAAATCATAAATTTAAATGAAAAATTACATTTTATTAAATGAAAAATTACATAATCTTAAAAAATTCACCTATACTTTTTTATTAAAAAAATCATAAATTTCAATCACCTTAAAAATTTCTTATAAAAGGAATAATAAATTTTAATATTAATCTTAAAAGATTTACCTAAGTTTTTTTTAATAAAAAAATCATAGATTTCAATCATATGAAAAGTTTTTTTTTAAATCATAAATTTTAATAAGAAATTACATTTTATTAATTAAAAAAATTACATAATCTTAAAATATTCATTTAATTTTTTTTTTAAATCATAAATTTTAATAAAAGAAACCTTGAATTAATAATAAATAAAATAGTTTCAAAAAAAATTAAAATAACGTAATTCTAAAATATTGAAATAATATTTATTAAAATATAATTAAAATTGAATTTCAATAAAAATAAATAAAGATAAACGATTAAAATAACACAATTCTAAAGTATTTAAATAATATTGATTAAAATATAATTGAAATTGAATTTCAATAAAAATAAATAGATTAATGATATGATTTATTTAGAATATAATTAAAATTGAATTTACAAAAAATTTATGATACGACTTATTTAGAAAAAATATGAATGAATAATTTCTAGTATATAGTTATTAAATTGAACTCCTCGGTATTAAGGCAAGTCATCAGGAAGGAAAGGAAACTAATAAATAAAGTAATAAGGGGGTGCCAATCACTCGCCCCACCATAGGGTACCCGTTCTAGTGGTGCCAATAAAGAGTAGGTCTTAAGGCAGAGAGCGGTACCATATCTAGGGAACGACCTTGGATCAATCAAAAATATATCGTAGGGAATAGATCCTCTCTTGGAGAGCCTGCCTAACCCAGTCCTTATAGCCATCTCATATACCTTATAATACTAATTAAGCCAGCTACTAAGGGCCATTCGGCTATAGGCCACTCGACAACTATTAATTTATGTTAAGATTCATTTATAAATTCCAAAATTTTAAGTTAGTTATTAATATTATTTATTTTTAAAATTAATTTATAAATTATAAAATTTAAGTTCAATAAATAATTAATTAAAATATTTTTATTTAAATATTAATTAATGACAAATTCTTCATTCCCTTCATCGATGAAATTTTGGACAAGCTTCATTGCACAAGGTACTTCTCAAAATTAGATTTAAGATCGAAATAATATCAAATAAGAGTAAGGCTAGAAGATGTTGTAAAAACAACCTTGTGGACCCATGAAGGACATTATGAGTTTAAGGTAAATCTTTTTGGTTTAACTAAAGCGCTAGCAACATTTCAAGCAACCATGAATAACTTATTTTAGCAATTCCTAAGGAAGTTTGTAGTATTTTTTTTCAACGACATCCTCATATACAATAAGACATGGAAGGACCATCTTGTACATATGGAAGTACTCTCTATTTTAAAAGCAAATCATTTCTACGCCAAGATGCCTAAATGCATGTTTTTGAAGGAAGAAGTGAACTATATTGGGAATGTAATATCTAAATAAGGAGTCAAGGTGGATCTAGAAAAAATCAAATCAATCATAGAATGGCCCAAATCGACTAAGATATCCAAGTTTAGGGGATTCCTTGAGCTACATTGATACTAGGTTCCCACAAGAAGGTGCTACCCAATTATGTTGCATGGGAGTGCGCGAGCGGAAAAAAGGAATGTGCACACACACTTGCACACACACACATGGTCCTGCTTCATCTATGCTGAACCTCCATGTTGGCTTGCCGATGTGGACATTAGGATCATGTACGCGCCCCTAGGCATGTGCACGTGTGTCTGTAAGGCCACCTAAAAAATGACGTGCACGCGTGTTTAGTGCATACGTTTTAAACACATGTGTGTTTCCCTATGTTTTTAATAATAAAAAACTGACAGCAAATAGCTCATTTCCACTCACAAACTCATGTGCACACAATGACATTGGCAAGCTACAGTTGCACTCATCTAGGAGCTGAAAACAAGCGTCCAAGCACCCCAAAACCACACCCACAACCGTTGGAATAAGGTAGGTGGATTACTATTTGCATTTTGTTTTGTTTTTTTTGTTTTTTTAATGTTTTTCATTGTTTTTCAAATAAAATTAAAATTAAAAAAATTGCAGATGAATTGAAATCGAACAAATTTGATATTGCAGATACATTACCTCTACCATAATGACAAATACCAATGAACCATCCGTACAAAGCAGTGAAACAAACTAATCCGAGGACCCAATAAACCCTAAATTAAAAGAAGAACTTGATGGTGAGTTACCAGAAAACCCTGAAGATGAATTTAGTGAACCACCAGAAAACCTCGAAGATGAATTACACGGGGATTTAAACCAGTTAAATATATTGAGTGATGAATTGAAGAACACCAGGGAACCCTCTCAGGTTTTCCTCACCACATCAGTACCAAACATAATCGATTCTATCAACATTGCCCATAGTGAGATAACCAATTTGAGCCAATATAGGGCTCGAATGAGAGAACATTATGCCACTGATATATCCAAAGAAGATATAAAATACCTAAGTATCACAAAATCCCAAATGTGGAGAAAATTTATAGGTCCAAGAATAGGATAGCCTCCAGATGTGAGGAAGAGGCGAGTTTGCATGGACTAGTGTAATTACTATCCATGGAGAGAAAATTGGAGGAAGAGATGGTTCATGGTTTTTGACAAGCCTCCATGCAACAATGTCGAGGTCCCACATTATTTTCTCAGGAAACTTCGGGTTAAGTTTGTGTTAGGGTTCCATGTGAACTACTTTGACATCACTGATTTCTAGGGAATTGGTCTTGGCTCATCCCAAGATCGACCTCACACCCACCAGAACACACTCAGAGGACCTCCTGCACCTAGGCGAGAGCCAAACATGCTTCCTGAACCCCCTGGGTTAGGTAGCAGCCTAGATGAGATCCATGAGTCTGTTAGACATGCCACACGGCACCTTCTAAGGAATATCACATTTTTTGCTATGTCCTCACAAAGCGAGCAGGACCACCCCGATAGACACACTTCTGAACAGTCTACTGGTGGTGAGCGAGAGAGAACAGCTATAGGTGGTAGCTAGGATGATCCATCCAAATCGATGGGACCAGTGCCATATCATTGTTCTCACTGTGGGCATCATCATCGTCGTCGTCGTTGTCGTCGTCATCGTCGTCTTCATTCCAATTAAGGACCCAGAGAAAAGCATTATAGTTAAAAATTCCAATGATCCCAAGTTTCAATGGAAAAATAATATCCTTTGGTATATAGAGAGGATTTATTTAAACTCAAAATCTAAATTCAAGTCTAAGGTAATGAAGGACTCCCATGATTCACCAACTGTAGGACACGTGGGATTCTTCAAATCTTACTATAATGCAAGAATATCATTTTTCTGGAAGGGGATGCAATAAGATATCCAACACTTCATGGAAGAATGTGACAAATGCCAAAGGAACAAAAGTGAAAATATTCTAACCCTAGGTTTACTTCACCCCCTACACATTCCCAACCAGAAATGCATATGGTTCCACCAACAATTCTCATAGTTCCATAAATGTGCATGGTTCCATAATGCTTATGGTTCCATGAATGTGCATGGTTCCACCAATAATGTTCGTGGTTGCACCAATAATGCTCATGGTACCACTAATAACATTCGTGTTATCACTAATAATGTTCATTGTTCCTAATTCTCATGGTTCCATAAATGCACATGGTTCCACCAATAATGCTCATGTTTCCACCAATAATGCTCGTATTCATTCAGTGAGTTTGTTATTTTACAATCTTCTTATTTTGCTGATCAATTGCTTATTCTGTATCTTGGCTAGAAATATAGTAAAGCTGTATTCTGTAGACTGTTAAAATGACATTCAAGTTTATTGTTGGGAGTGGGGATTTAATTGTGGTTTCAAGAAAGGAAATAGCTTAAAGTTAGCACTGTAAGTCCTTCTGTTGGTAAAACCTTTGTGAGCTTAAATCCCAGTATTCATGGACCCATCAATGGATGCAGTCTCTCTCACAACACTAGATTGTTAGTCATAAAACAATCAAGAAGTATCTCCAGAAGAAAGAAGATCCTCCTTCATGAATGAATGATACAAACTACGACAAGATTGAAACTCCAGACAACTCTTCTTCTTTTACACCAACAGTTACAAACTCACACCAGCAATTACAAACTCACACCAGCAATTACAAACTATTTACAGTCATGTAGATCTGCTTCGGAGGGCAAAGCTCATCACTACAAAAAGACTTAGCTTACAGAAATATATTTATAGACTAGAAGTTTTCTGATGTGATGTTATACTCCTGGGAGCAACTTACAGAGCATATTAATTCTGACTCTACTAAGCTCAGCACATGAGCAACTTTTCTAAAAATGCGATGATCAACAATGAGCCCTCAGTTCTTATTTATACAAATTTTTTCAGTAACCCAGTGACCCATAGCTAGCACTAATAAGTCAAAAGGAAGGAATTCGAGGTGACAGGTGGGGAAAACCACTGTCATTATCGCATCCCTTAGAGTCTGTAGACATGTGGGGACCCAAAATATTCATCATGACTGACCATTCTTAGCTAGTACTGAAAATAGAATAAAACATAGTACAAAGCGGAGCAGCACCGTCCCGCAATGGTCTTTAAAGGACCACCACAGCTTTCACTTTAATCATAAGGGTCTCTTCCTTGTAGGAAGATGGAGACTTCTCGTCCATCAAGGTCCACTCCTCCATAGGGACCGTCCCATCCAACAATATTTGAGTCATAATCCTGGAAGTCATCAATGTTTGGTGGGTCATCTTCAAACTAAGTTGGCGGGTACAAGAACGGACTGAAACATCTCTCAATATCGGATCCATTAAAGATTTCATTAGATTCACAAAGAAATTCACCTTGGAAAAATGATTGTACCCGAAAGTTTAAATGGATTTTCCTTGTATATACTCTCGAGTCAATTCTATGACCTTGGGAATCTCTCTTGATGTACTTCTAGGAGGTAAATACAGTATGCTCGAGCTTGTTATAGCATCCACCTTGATGATGTGGCATGAATTTAAACCATTGGTGGTCTCTATCAGCTACTTCAATGTCATCTTTCATGTGAAGCATAAAGTTAGCATGAAGGTTCTCCCAGTCAGTTCTTGGGAAAAATTTATCGAGCAATACCTCAGTCCAACTAGACCATGCACCATGCCTAAGGTTAGTTGGATCTGCATAGATGACAATATTGCATTGCACCCGACATAACCGAAGAATCAGATTGTAGGGTGTCCATGTGAAATTTTCGTCTCAGATGTCCACATACCACAAAGCACCATCCTTTTCTTCGTTACAGTCTATCCAAAGTTCTCCACAATTTTTCAGTTTTTCTTGGGCATTTTCAAAACTTCTGTAAGCATCTCGCTCCCATCTTTCCATTATCTCCAATTTTAATGGAGATGCTCTCAACATGGAAATAATACACAAAAAGGGGAAGGAAAATGTAGTCACAGATGCACTCTCCATAAAATATGAGGATATTATCTCTTACTCCATTTCAGTCGCAATTCCAGAATGGCTAGATGAAATACAAAACAAATACACTAAGGACCCAGAAAAAAGCACTATAATTAAAAATTCCAATGATCCCAAGTTTCAATGGAAAAACGATATCCTTTGGTATAAAGAAAAGATTTATTTAAACTCAAAATCTAAATTCAAGGCTAAGGTAATGAATTACTCCCATGATTCACCAACTGCAGGACACGTGGGATTCTTCAAATCTTACTATAATGCAAGAAGATCATTTTTCTGGAAGGGGATGCAAAAAGATATCCAACACTACATGGAAAAATGTGACAAATGCCAAAGGATCAAAAGCAAAAATATTTTAACCCTAGGGTTACTTCACCCCCTACACATTCCCAACTAGGAATGCATATGGTTCCACAAAAAAAGCTCGTGGTTCCACCAACAATTCTCATCGTTCCATAAATGCTTATGGTTCCATGAATGTGCATGGTTCCACCAATAATGCTCGTGGTTGCACCAATAATGCTCATGGTTCCATGAATGAGCATGGTTCCACCAATAATGTTCGTGTTATCACCAATAATGTTCATGGTTCCATAAATGCCATGGTTCCATAAATGCGCATGGTTCCACCAATAATGCTCGTGGTTCCACCAATAATGCTCGTGGTTCCACCAATAATGCTCATGGTTCCATAAATTTGCATGGTTCCACCAATAATGCTCATGTTTCCACTAATAATGCTCATGGTTCCATAAATTTGCATGGTTCCATAAATTCCCATGGTTCCATAATGCTCATGGTTCCATAAATGCGCATGGTTCCACCAATAATGCTTGTGGTTCCACCAATAATGCTTGTTGTTCCATAAATGGGCATGGTTCCACCACTTGGTGACCATTGCTCAGGGTTCAACCACCAATTCTCATGGTTCCACCACTAATGTTAATGGATCCATTAACTTGGTTGGAGACTCAACCAACAAATATGTTCATGGTTCCATGAACAATGCTCATGGTTCCACTAATACTGCTCATGGTTCAACCAACAATGCTCATGGTTCCACTAATAATGCTCATAGTTCCAAGAAAAATGCTTATGGTTCCATAGCTAGAGGTCATGAGTCCATCAACAATGCTCATGGTTCCACTAATAGTGTTCACAACTCCACTAACAATGCTCATGGTTCCATCGAAAATGATCATGGTTCCATAAACTAAGCTCTTGGTTTTCACCAATGGTGCTCTTGGTTCCACCAATAATGCTCATGGTTCCACTAATAATTCGCATGATTCCACCAACAATGCTCAGGGTTCCATAGCTAGGGCTCATGGTTCCACTAACAGTGCTCATGGTTACACTAATAGTTCTCATGGGTCCACTAACAATGCTCATGGTTCCATAAACTAAGCTCTTGGTTCCACCAATAATGCTCATGGTTCCACCACTTGGTAAGTAAGTAAAAAAACATTATTCTTCAACCACTTAGTGACCATTGTTCATGGTTCCACCAACAATGTTCATGGATCCATTAACTTGGTTGGAGACTCAACCAACAAATATGCAAGATTACACCAAATATGTTCATGGTTCCACCAATAATGCTCATGGTTCCACCACTTGGTAAGTAAGTAAAAAAACATTATTCTTCAACCACTTAGTGACCATTGTTCATGGTTCCACCAACAATGTTCATGGATCCATTAACTTGGTTGGAGACTCAACCAACAAATATGCAAGATTTCACCCAATATGTTCATGGTTCCACCAACAATGCTCATGGTTCCACTAATAGTGCTCATGGTTCCACCAACAATGCTCATGGTTCCACTAATAATGCTCACAGATCCACTAGCAATACTCATGGTTCCACTAACAATGCTCATGGTTCCACAAATTGAGCTCTTGGTTCCACCAATAGTGGTCTTGGTTCCACAAATTGTGCTCATGGTTCCACCACTTAGTAATTAAGTAAAAAAGTATTATTCTTCCACCACTTGATGACCACAAGGATGGAATAGAACTACTAATGGGCACATCACCCAAATATTAGTTGAGGCATATCTCTCAATCACTAATTAGCAAAGCTCTCAAGACAAATTTACAATGACCAAACATTGGAAGAGGGGTGTGTTCTCATTCCTTTATAGACAAGTTGGCTTCATTCTCAACCCTTTGACAAGTGCACCCTCATGAGTGAATAAAGAAGCTTGCTTGTTTTCTTGTGTTTTCCCTGACTCAATTAGAGGAAATTTCAACTCAAAATGGGCCTCCTAAAATGAACTAATAAAATAATAGTTAAAATAATAA
>LPNX010803899.1:10931-38318 GCA_001517045.1 Pseudotsuga menziesii
GGCCTTGGGGTCCTTAATATGATTGGGGGAGGAATATTTAGTTTTATATGATAAATAAATATTTAAGGAATCTAGCGATATGAACAATGACTTAAGGTAGAACATAGTATCTCCCAAGGGTATCCTTGTTTTCTAATTAGGGATATGGGATCCATTAGGTTATTATGACCATTAGGTACGGGTCTCAAGGGATTTGAAATGGTTTGTGTAAAAAATATGGGGATAAGACCCTAATGAAATCTTATAAGTATCCATGGCCATGAATAACACCTCAAACCACCACATAGGACCCATAAAGGTTATCCTTTCCCTTGAGTATATATATGGGTGACATTAGGAGGTTTCAAATATTGGATATGAGTCTATATCCCTTAGAAATGAAAATATGGTTGAGGAGGAAACATAATACTTATTCCCTAAATGAAACTTATAAGCATTCTAATTCAAGAATGATGAGCACCCAATCAAAAAATACAACATACTTACTTGCGATTCAAAGATGACTTTTTGATTACCTCTTATCAATCCTTGGAAATGCAATGCGTCTTATAGATGAAGTACCTTTTCTTGTTCAACTAACTTATATTCATTACCTTCGACTGAGCCCATATAATCCCAAGTGTTTGTAACCGTGCTTTGATACCATATTGTAACATACCCAAAATACCTAAATAGATTATACCAGTGGCAACATAAAAAAATCTAAAAATGTACATTTAGATCACACCAAATTAAACTTATTATATACTTAACTATAACCATTCTTTTATATAATTAAGAAAAATCACTCTAGTATATAAGCAATTCTAATTGGAACTCTAATGAGATACAACTGTTACATTAGTCGCACAACTATCCTCCCATGAGATATCGATTACGCATTAGCTCTATCCTTTACAATCACTTTCTATAACAGGATGTTATACTATGAACTTGATTTCCTGAACGCAACCATACAAGGTAAGACATGGGTCTCGTGAGTGGAGTAAAAAACAACGTTAGATATGCTTTAGATAATAAAAGAAAAATAATTAAAAAGGTAAGCACGTAATCAAATAGTTTACTATGTACTGTCTTTCGAGAACCATCCCAATGCCTTTCAACCCTCGAGTCACAGATTCTATAGCCAACACTCAGTATACATGTTAGTGCTATAAAACATGTAAGTGACATAATAATCATGTAAACAAAATTGACTATTATAGGTACTTCTTTAATGTGACTTTAGCTTGGGTGACGGAAAACGTGTCTACAACCTTTCTCCCAACCGTAGGATTCATTTGACGTATGTTTATCCATCTAAAGCCACCCCCGAGCTGGGAGATAAATCCACTAAGGTTTAAGGTTAAAGATATAAACTCTCTAAGTTTTCAAGTTAATATAGGGATACCTTTCCTATGAGTATAAGGCTTCAAAATTCTTAGTTGTCATAATATTTTAAAATACATTAATCACAACTAATATCTCATTATGACTTGCTCATAACACAATGACATGCCAACTTTCACACTTATATCAGATTCATCATAGGGTAGTATTCGAGGAACCCTAGTTCTTTACAAGTATGATATTGCCTAAACCCCAAATTCCATGGTGCAATCACACTAGCGAGCAATATAATTATCTTACCACTTTCTTACACCGTGAATAGTTATCATTACCTACTTTAATCAAGAGAAAAATAGATTCGTAGCAACCTAGTAGGATATGCCTATACTAATATTAATACCTTCTCTTAATTAGTACATATATGAATGACTTCTTTCTAAAATTTTATACTATTTATTAATGATTCTTCTCATGTTTATACAATGTATTTTACTTGGGTCCCTAAGTACAAATCAAGGTAGAATGCATCAAAACTAAGCGTTGGATCTAATACACGAATCCAATATAAAATGCAGGGAATATAATATATACCTATTCATAACTCGTATTTAGATCTATATATAATCAGGTCTATGATTTACACAATAGGAAATAACCTATTCACAACTCATATTCAGATCTATATATAATTAGATCTATGATTTCCACAGCATGTAATAACATATTCACAACTTCAGATTTACTCATATTCAGATTTTGATTTTCACGGCAGGAAATAACATATTCACAACTTCATATCTACTCATATTTGGATCTATATATAATTAGATCTACGATTTCCATAATCGCAGGAATCCATCCATACAAAAGGAAAAATCGCAGCATACAATCCAGTTGCGGCAGTGATCCCATCATACATGCGAATTTAAGGAAATCACAGCCTTCATAACATGGATATTTTAGTGTATAATTTTTAAAAAGGGAATCTCAACCCTCACTCTATAATCAATATGCATATTTAGTAAAATAAGGAAATCACATGCACAAACTACCTTTAGGAAACATTTTAAGAAAAGTAGAAATTAGATCCATACAAAAAGGAAAAATGTAGACATTAATTCTATGATCGCAACTTCGGATTCAAAATATATTTTAAGATAATATTAAACATTCACCTTTATATTCAGATCCAAATCAAAAGGAATCACAGGAAATCTATCATTCGGATCCAATAATTTTTTCCAGATCTTAAAGGAATATCGCATGCAAAAGAAACAGACTCTCGTTCCCATTTAACATTGTAAACTAAGAACAAGTTTTTCCAGATCTAACCTTGCACACTTTGCATTCAACGATCTAGATGTATATCATAGATAAAGAGTTTAACAATCATTCACATGCGGGAAAGGAAACAACGTTTAGGTCTATATAGTATACCAGTAAAAAAAATGCATACACTGGAAATAATCGTCCACACCTAGGCAAGGAAGAATATCTATAAGGCATCGGTACACGCAGGCACTGTAATCATGTTTGGAAATAAATTCTACACTCAGACACTGAAAAATTCAAAGGGTATTCCAGATCCGTTTGAGAGAAAATGCAGGCATGAATAACTAAAGAAAATGATTTCAGCATTCTAAGCTATAATTTCAATACCATTCTAACTAAAATCAACAACAGAAAATTCCAATAAAGGTGCATACAGAATGGGAATTGCATACAGGTTGAAAACACAGATGCATGGTCTCCTACCAGATCCAAAATGAAAACAAAATTTATGCCAACCTGTAACCTTGAGATTTCTCCCTGAAGACTACAGTTGGCTCACGTTTTTCCTTCTGCTTCCCCAAACCTCAAATCGTCTCGACTCCTCTTCTTCCTTCTCCAAAAATATCTCTCTTCCTCAGAAAACTGTGAGCCTTTAAAAAGGAAAAATATTTAAAGAGGACAAGTGTCAATCCCAAAGATGGGAGATGGCGCCTTCTTTCATCGAGAAGACAAGTGGGAGAGTGGGATTCAAATCCATCTCCATCGAATTGTATCCACTGCTTGATAATAATGAGTATGCTACCACTTGTAAATACATATGCCTCAAGAAGTGGAGGCACCCAAACAAATATTTCATCAATTCTCTAGCACCTTTTCCTTTTTTTTCTTAATTGAACTATTTTAAAGTTATCATTTTTATTTAATTGTCATGCAACAATCTCCTTTACATGTAAACAATGCAATCCTTAATTCTATAAGGTGAATTTCACATTTACCTTATGTCAAAGGTATTTATTTTTTCTTAGTAAATCCTTCATGGTAGGGAACCTTGAATGCATCCTCTTACTATAGGAGGTTTCAACTAAATAAATATTGTATTTTATACCTATTTATGTGTTTATCACATTCAAATGCCAAAGGTTGTTAATCAAATTGAAAGTACTAGTTTTTCTCTTTAGGATAGGCGTTTATCCATTTACTTAATCAAGAAATATGCAAGTTGCTCATAGTTAACCTGGACTCGTATTTTTTAAGATGATTCTAAAACATCATCAACCGGCTTCCAAAGGCTCCCAAATCTTTTTCTCTTCTCCCCCTAGTAGAATTTGTTGCCAATCATCGTTTTAGTTGCACACGCTTTCAGTCTCCTTGCATTATTAAATTTCATCTATAATTTTGATGAGGTTAGTATTTGCACTTACAGTTCTCTTTACTTATGCTTTGTCTTTTTTCGGTCGCATCACGTCGCATATTGAGGGGATGTTACATCCTCTCCCCCTCATAATTAACATCGTCCTCGGTGTTCATGCATTTCAATGGTTTGTCTTGTATTCTTGAGTTTATCTTTTGTTCTCTTTTTCCTCTTTGTTTGATCATCTTCCATCTTTCACGATTCCCACAAAATTTTACCCTTCATAACCTGCACTCTTTGTGCAACAAAACCAGGACTTCCAAGATTTATTCAGTAAACATGTCATTAATTCATAATCCAACTTAGAACATAAATAACAAGTCCTTTCTACAAAACACCATTTGCAATTCACGGAATATATTCTATCCTTTGTTTGTGCTTTTATCCTCATAAAAAAACCTAATATAGTATTCACCTCAAAATCATTCATAAGTAATTTAGATTTACTTATCTTTTTGGAGGATGTATTTTACCTCCAGTACTTGGATGCTTTAACTAGTCCTCAACTTAAGATGGGCATCTTTTCATTCACAAGTTAGCATCATAATTTCAAATAGTAACCTTTTAAAATTTATCATTCATCCTTTCCCTTGAGGGAATTTTTCCTACTTAAGTATTCATAACATTTTCACATTAAGACTTTCAACAGTCTTTTTTATTTCATCATGAAGTTTGAGCAACTTTCAACAACACTTTTGTTGGTTAACAAACTCTCCCTTGAGTTTTTCATATTTACAGCTCTCTGCCGGACATTAAACTCTCTCTCGAGTTGCTGACACCAATTGGATTTACATGATAAAACTTTGATATTACTCTCCCTTTTGATTGCTAGTCAAAAATCCCCCCCCCCCAAAAAACATCAAACAATGTATTGTTTTTGAGATGTCAACTTTGTTCCTAGGTCTTTCCATTGATATCATAGACTCTTTCCTAATTCCCCTTAAGCCTCCTCACTTGATTTGAGGAGTTTATTTTCCACCCAGCCTCCTGCTTGAGTCCAGGAAAAGTTACTTATGTTGATCGGAATATTTCACCTCCTGTGGATAGCAAGGTGTTCTGCTGGTCTAAATGGTTCAGATCCAGAATAAATAGATCACAGAGGTTGATAACTCCCCCTAGACGTTGTAGATATCTAGAATACAAGGCCTTGATAGTTCACCTGTGTACCTTCAAAAAAGTTCAACACAAAACAGATCAAAGAAACCAGAATATGATCTACTAATCTATGCTAATGACTAAGGAATCTAGCAATATATATCTGAAATCAAACATCAACAATATATATGGGACAGAAAATCAACTTGCATTAGAAATATGAAGAAGTTTACAACCAAGCCTTAGTGTTGACATGCATCTCCATGAAACCAGCTCTTCATCCCCAAAAGCTCCGACTCTAGCTCTCTATGCTCTCTCCAAATGATCTTGGGCCAAGAATCAATCCAACAGCATAACAATACCTTCAATGTTCTCCCCTCAACCATGGCTATGAGCTCATATATATAGGGCTTTAATGGATAGAGATGGTTGAGAAATTAGTGGGTGAGGTGGCCTCTAAGATCCTAGAATGAGGGATCTCAAGCTCAACCAACCCACAGTAGTAGGGATAAGAGATATCTCGAGGTTTATCATCTAGAAGCTTCTCTTTTTACCCTTTTACCTAGGGCACTGCGCTTCTCCTTCTTTGATAGAGTGGTTCTGGTAGTAACTGCCTATGGACCAAGGGTGACACACAATGGCACCGCTTGTGGACAACCGATGAAAGGCAGTGCGAACAGGGGTACCGCTCCTGGATAAGGGACTATGAGCGGTGCTGGGAATTTGTATGATAGACTGATAAGAAACCATTTAGTCTTCACTCCAGAAGCTGGGATTTCAAGGCAAGTAGGTATGTCAAAGGTCTTATCACATGATGGTGACAGGATTTTGGTATAACAAGATGCCCCCCAAAGCATGAGTCTTAGAGTGATACAATAAACGGGAGCTTTGAGAACGATTCATTGCTAGGAGACGAAAATATTGGCTTGATCGGAGCATGCAGTCAAGTAGGCATCTGCAGTACATCAGTATGTTGACTCATAGACACAAGTAACAAAACTTATAGTTGCAGAACAATACAGGGCAGATCCATGAGTGGAATAAACAAGCATGGCTACTAGAATACAACGTAGATCCATGTGATAGAGGACTCAAACTTCGACATAGATACCAGACATACAATGTAGATCTATATCAAACAGATGCAAATTTGAGCATAGCCATGACCATACAAATGTGGATCCATGCTGGATATAAACACTCCATCGCAACCTGGGGAAAAGAAATGAGCGCTTTTAAACAGATACCGAGGGTCTTTGTCTCGTCTTCCACAAAGTACAATTCTATCCATGTGATTACAATGATATGAAGTCGAACATGGTAGAAACCACTTGATTACTGACCAATGATGTGAACCATTAACAAGTGCGAGAGAGATCACCATTAATGTCAATGATTTCCAAGGTACCCTAGTACAATCTACTGAGTGCGAATAGATGTCCTAATGTCGAACGCCCAGTCGATTCTATCGATCAAAGGTCAATGATGTGAACCAATGTTGAGAGTGAGAGAATATGTCATTAAGGCATACAGATCTCAAGGTACTAAATATTGTTTCTAAGACTATTTTCCCGGATGATGAGCTGACGTCGACGGGAATAGTCTCGTCGAAGGAGGGCCATGATGAGTCCCACATCGACAACACAAAACTTGAAACATAGTTCTGGAATGATGTGAACATAGTAACCATATGATTGACTCAAAGATACTGACACAAAGGCTGTGTGTACTATAGAGGTAAGACTTCTTCAGATTCCCTTTAAACATCGGGAGGCACGACAAAATGACTTGGCAGCATGACTAGACAGGACAGATACACAATACGACAATGGACAATGCATTCTTTTGAAAGACTCAAAGGATTGGCATGACTCATGAAAGTGGATCATCATGGAGATCAGCTAAATACCCAATTGATTGACATGATTGTGTAGACAAGTGCCATGTTCAAAGGTAACGACAAACAACTGCCATTATTTGCAAAATGATTCCCTTTCCCATTTCCCCCATCATGATCGATGAGTGCCTCTTTTCGGTTTTATGAGTTCAAAGAGGGTAACAAACACTCAATATAGCTTGTTAGAAGACAAGCCCAGTCTCATATGTTTTACGAACCTGAGAGAGGATGGGTTTATTCCCAAAACAGGTCTCTCAATGTTTAATTTAACGAGTCCACTGAAAGAAAACTCTGTATCATTCATGTTTAGAGAGTCTGAACAAATACGGAAGAAGACTCCATGGGGGTCCTTTTTTGTTTGATTTAGTCTCTAAGGCCCGAAAAAGTGTAAAATCATACCTTAGAGAACTCTTCCAATCATGATTGGTTGGAGCGTTCCTTTCTCGTAAATAGTACTATCCGAACCGAGAAAGAGATAACCTACCATCGGATAGATGACTCTTCAAATACTTTAACGAGCGTGAAGAAGACAAGATCGCTCGACAATCTTTTCATATTTAGGGAGTCTGAAAAGGGTTTAAAGAGAACTCCACGAAGTTTCTTTACACAATATCACTTTTTACGAGCCTGGAAAGATTTGGAAACGGACTCGACTATCTTTTCATGTTTAAGGAGTCTGAAAGAAGATGTGAAAAAGAAGACTCCATAACGTTTCTTTACACAATATGGTATTTTACGAGCCTGGAAAGGAACTTGAACTAGACTCGGAACTTTGATACTAGATTTTAATGAGCGTGACAAAGTGTCGTAATAAATGCTCAATGACCTTTTCCATTTTGTGAAAGTATGAAAAAGCCATAAACAAACTTTCCAAAGCTTTTACTTAAGTCAGCCTGTAGACGACTCATAAACAAGTGTTAAATGCATCCAAAATCAACATTACGGGATTACGACAAATAGATTTTGATCAGAACATGATGTAATATCAAAACTATAATAAGTCAGACCCAAAAAATGTCTATATAAGGCAAGTAAATAGTAAAAAACCAAACATTTCACTATTTACCTCTTGGCAGAGAGCACTTGGACCAATTTTTAGCTAGATCTTCCACAGCTGATACCGGGAGTTTCCATCGTCCGTTTTCAATCTTGTCAGTTGCAGGTAAGAGCTAAGACCTTCTTCTTTCATTTCATAGATTTTATTTTGGGATTTGATGGGGTTTTAGGCCTATTTGGCAAGCCCTAAAATCCTATTTGCGGGCACAGCGGCTACCCCTTGTGGGATAGGCGGTACCACCTGAGAACCGCGCCAAAGACAAGGTGAACAAGCAGTGCCACTTCCTGTTTCCAATGGAGAACAGGCGGTGCCGTCCATGGAGAAATTTAACCAATGATATATACAAAACTAGCTCATTCTTTTGATTTATAATGATTTAAGGATGATATTGATGTATACCATTGTTGTTTTGGCAGGTCTAGGATTCCAAAATATGGTGATATGGAAGGAAAGAACTCATGATGACGAGGATTTCGCTGCTGAAAGGAATCCAGTGTGTATTTCCGCACTCCGGAACTGTGGACTTCTAAAGTTCTTCCGTACACCAAGCATGGTGTCCCATGAGAGACTACTGGAACACATACTACGAATGTGGAATCCAGAATAACAGTATTTCGAGGTGGGGGCACATATACTTACAATGGAGGTAGAGGACATCTACTTCCTAACTAGCCTATCGAGACAGGGAACCCCTATCTCATTGACAGGTTCCCATGGTGGGGACATTACCACCAGAGAGATCATAGATCAACACTGTACACCAGGTACAAGTACATCGGGGAATAAAATCCCCATCAAGGCAGTGACAAATAGGGCTCTACGAATCATTTTGTTCACCATACAGAGGGTGGCAGGGAGCCAGGGTGTACATCAGGATTCCAGGGAATATATGTTGTATGCCCTAGAGGCAATGGCACCTACGGTGTTCAACTGGGTGGAAGCATTGCTTCCAATCTTCAAGGATCAGCTGACTAAATGTTGGCAGGGAGAGCTGAAGCAATTCAGCTTTGGTTCCATCTTAGCTTGTTTCTTCTTTAAGCGGGTCCCCCAGATGAGGCCCCAGGTGACTTTTCGAAGTTTGAGAGCACGGGACCCCCAAATGCTGAGGTGGGTCCAGGTCATGGCTCGCACAGGAGCGAGTAGGTGCAGAGTGAAGTTCGGTGATGCGTTCTTCAGATGGTTGCGGGATCAGATGCTCATGGTTGAAGGACTATGCCTATTCAGGCACAGATTTTACAAGTGATCCTGACCTACCACTCCCGCCTGGAGGGTAGTGGGGAGACATTGGTAAGAAACAAGAAACCCTAAAGATGAAAAATGTTTTTATGTTTTTTATGTTTTATATTTTTTATGATAAGTGACGAGACCCATTCATCTTCATGCAGATGTTGGAGTAGCGAGGCCTAGAGGAGCATCTCCATTAGACAGGCGAGCCGGAGCTGGCTTCGTGCCACAAGGTGATGATATCACCGGGGAACTGGAGGAGAACCTTGAGAGGTTGACTCTGGACATCCCATATGCTGACATAGATTATCTCCTGACTAGATATCAGAGATCTACGACGGGAGTACCAGGCCGATTCAGCAGGCTACTTCGCAGGGTGGCTCGAGCAGTGATGTGCTATCATGAGCACCACTAGTAGATGAGACATGTATACTGAAAGCTTATAGCTTCAGGATTTTTGTATGATTATTTTTCCTAAAAGCCTACGTGCTTTAGAAGAGGTCTCAGGACCTATTTTTTGTAACATTTTTCGTATATATATATATACAGACTTTTACATAATGTTTATACGCTTCAAATGGATGAATGCATTTTCGATGAGTTCTATGTGTCTTTAAATGTTTATTTACAATGTACCATGTTTGATTAACGTCATGAATGGGAAATATGCCAATATAGGATGTAATTAGCCAATGAATCAGCAACTACATTATGTTCCCTGGGGATATGACTATATGTAATGGTTCCAAATGATCTTTCTAACAAACGTACCCTCCGAAAGAGACGGAGGAGCACTGGGTTCCTAATGGTGTAGATATGGTTTAAATGACAAGCCACGAGCTGAGAGTCCATCAAAACTACTAGATCAAGGACATCCTAGGAGGCAGCTTCAGTCAGAATACTGATGACTACTTCATACTCGGCGATGTTATTAGTAGCAGGACCTAAGTAAACCGCTCCTGAACTGACCAAATCTTCAGTTGGGGAATAGCGAACCCAAGCAGCCGAGGCTAGACTCAAGGTGTGGCGGTAAGCACCATCAGCGAAGCTGTAGAAAACCATCCGCATGACCAAAACATGGTATAAATAGATGCGGGCACCAAAACTCAAAACCATCTTGAAAATACTGAAAACACAATGAAAGTCAATCAATGTACATATATACAAGATACCATCCAAGAAGACCTAGGCATAGTACATTTTCTGCCTAACAGGTTTAGCCGTGGGATAAGTTTTAATCTCGTGGACCATAATGGAAGGGTCAATCCCCAGCATCTCTTCATAGGACCAGGCAAAAATATCACGGAATTCCTTAAAAAGTACCTTATATGCTTCAGATTCATCTGTGGAGCAGTTCTGCCCAACATGAACATGCTCAATAACATCAGGCTTGGATGATATATCAATTGGGTTCATTTGAGTAATGTTGCAAATGTTTCCTTTAGAATCTTTATCTTGCAACAATATAGGACTTTGCGGAAGGTTGACAATATTAGTAGGAAACAAGGATGCAAAATCATAGCTTCCCAGACTGGTATTGGGGAGGAACATGGATCTATGATGGTGATCCTCCCAAATGGGCTCACCCGTGTTCATGATCTCTATAATGTACTTGTCAGAAGGAAAAGTCACGAAGAGATAGTCTAGAACCGGAAGAGAAGGTGCTAACCAGTACGGTAAATGGTAAAAATCCGAAGTCACTAAATGAATGTCATTAGTGTGATCATCAGAACAAGTTTGAATGGTGTCATACATAGCTTTGTGTGAGCTGAACAAGGTGGACTCAACAACATTTGTGCCCTGGGGCTCAATATCAAATGAAGCGATCATATGTACTGTCATAATATCTGCGTTAGGAGGAGTGGAGGGAAAAATCCCCAAAAGGGATGAATCCTTCAGCATACCTACCCCAATCGACTGGTAAGGAGGAGGGGACTGACCTAACATGGGGATGTTATTAGCCATAGAGGTAGTAACATCCGGCATACAGAAATCAATCTGGTCAATAGTAACAATTCTCCCAAGATGTAGGAATTGGACCGTTCGAAATATTGTTGAAGCAACAACATTCATGGCATAGAACCAATTCCTTCCTAAAAGGAGGTTATAATCTAAAGGGGCATCTACCACTTCTACTTGGATGAAACAGGTTTTCCCCCCAGCTCGACCGCTAGGGTTGATATGAGGCCATGGGGTTGGAATCCTCGTCCATCAAAGGATTTAAGAGTCGTAGGTGATGTAACAAGCTCGGGAGAGCCAAGAGCTTTCCAACAAGTCAGAGATAACACCAAGGTCGAATCTCCTTCATCTAGTACCGTTCGAAAGACTTTCTTTCCCACTACTTTCGTAATGATCTGAAAACCAAGTTTATGCGGTAATCTAGGTTTATAGTTCTCAACATTGAAGTGAATCAAGTTAGTGTTATCGGGTTTTACAGCTCCTAATGCAGTCAAGTTCTTGCGCTATGTAGGGAAACTTTGGAGTACTTCTAGGGTAGACATCGCACAAGGTGCCTGAGCAAGATCTTCAACCACATTATAGAACTGAGCAGCTCGGGAATTGGGATTAAAGACAGCCTTCCGAAGAGTACTCTTTGGTGGGCACAAGACGAGGATTCACTAGGATTGTTAAGCCGGTGCCACTCGCGATATACCTCGAGGGTACGTGCATAGTAATCTCCCTGAATGTTTTTTTTGGTGTATGTCTCCAAACAAGATGGCCAAAGGGATTTTCTTAGATAGATAAGGTACCCTAGTGGGGTCTCCTGATATACTCAAGGTACGTGGAAGCTGGAATCGGTAGTAGTGCTTTCTAATGCATAACCGTACACAAGGGGCCTTCCGATATACAATCGAGTATGTGAAGTACCTTTCTATATACCTCAAGGGTACGTGAAAGGCCGTTCGATATACCGACAGTACGTGGAAGAACCGCACGATTCCCGGAATGTAATGCTGACAAATAACGACAGCTCCTACGTTTTACGACACCCGAACACTTCTCTAACCTATCACTCAAGTTACTACGTAAATTTTAACCTACAACTACCGTTGATTTTAACTTGTACGGTTAGGTGAATGCATGATGTTCTGACAAAAAAGTAAAACAATACAGTATGCTTGTGCAAATATTCACTTTACCGTTCAATATGCCTACTTACGGGAGGGAAGAGAGTGTTTTTTCTTTTTGTTTCAAGACCAAAAATCATACCAATCAACAGTCATGAACATCAAATCAAAGACAAGAAAATACTTCTACAAACCCAATTCTTCTTTCTGAAAGTAAATGGGGAGGGTGAGAATCTCTTTTCCTAAAAGAACAACACCAAGCACACCTATATGCCAATGCACTCTATCTTTTCAAATTTCTTAAAAGCATAAGCAAATCTAACTTAAAACTACCATTTTTTTTAATTTTGATCAAGATAGTCCTATATGCGTGAGAGACGAAAGATCGAAAAGGTCCTGAAAGCTTATGAATCCAATCAGAAAACCCGAATCCAACGCTCAAATATGATGTCCTAATCTCAAGCAAAACTTTTCTTTTTGAAGGGAAGAAAAAGAAGTTTAATATGCAAGCAAGAAATGAAATCTAGAAGTTAATATAATGTTCTTCTTTTAGTACATGCAACGAAAAGAGAGTTCAATGAGCACCCTAACTTTTAAAAAACAAGAAATCCTTCTTTAAACACAACCAATGAGTAAGAAGCATATGAACAATAAAAAAGACTTAACAAATTTTTGAAATTCCACTCAAAATCAATCTTAAACCATCCAAAGCATCAAGGCACACACATCAGATTCAATAACACAAGCCTGATAACAGAACTGAAAGCAATCAAAATTCCAAATTTTTACAAAGAAAAATGAGGAAAAAGGGGTTTTGGACTAATGCCTACCTGGTACCGCACTTTGTAGATGTGGTAAGAGCATTTCCAAAGCAACACCGCTCCTCGCTAACCAGATACAGGCAATGGCACCACTTAATATCCACTGTGGTCAGGCGGTGGCACCGCTCCTTGTACAAAGCATTGTCACGGTTCCCTGTAGACGGCCAAAACAAAAAGATAACAATGGATCAGATAAAAAACAGACTAGATCAAGATGGATACTGTTGAATTGAATATGGTAACAAATCATAAAAACCCGAAATAACTCAGATCTGAATAGATCTGGAAATTTCAAACTCGAATAATACAAATCAGAAAGTAGATCTGACTGTAAAGAGTTGAAGAAAACTGAGCATGGATTCGGACAAGAGTTGTAGACTGAGGACGATCAGAAAAACTGAATACAACTACTCCCCAATAGAGTCACCAAATTTGTTGATCAAAACATTTCACCTCCTACAGACAGCAAGGCGTTTCGCTGGTCTGAATGGTTCAGATCTAGAACAAATAGATCACAGAGGTTGATAACTCCCCCTAGACACTGTAGAGATTTGGAATACAAGGCCTTGATAGTTCACCTGTGTACCTGCAAAAGAGTTCAACACAAAACAAATCAAAGCAACCAGAATATGATCTACTAATCTATGCTAGTGACTAAGGAATCTAGCAATATATATCTGAAATCAAACATCAACAATATATATGGGACAGAAAATCAACTTGCATTATAAATATGAATAAGTTTACAACCAGGCCTTAGTGTTGACATGCATCTCCATGAAACCAGCTCTTCATCCCCAAAAGCTCTGACTCTAGCTCTCTATGCTCTCTCCAAATGATCTTGGGCCAAGAATCAGTCCAACAGCATAACAATACCTTCAATGTTATCCCCTCAACCATGGCTATGAGCTCATATATATAGGGATTTAATGGATAGAGATGGTTTAGAAATTAGTGGGTGAGGTGGCCTCTAAGATCCTAGAATGAGGGATCTCAAGCTCAACCAACCCATAGTAGTAGGGATAAGAGATATCTCGAGGTTTATCATCTAGAAGCCTCGAGAAGCTTCTCTTTTTACCCTTTTACCCAGGGTACCGCGCTTCTCCTTCTTTGATAGAGCGGTTCTGGTAGTAACCACCTATGGACCAAGGGTGACAGGCGGTGGCACCGCTTGTGGACAACTGATGAAAAGCGGTGCGAACAGGGGTACTGCTCTTGGATAAGGGACTATGAGCGGTGCTCGGAATTTGTATGATAGACTGATAAGAAACCATTTAGTCTTCACTCCAGAAGCTGGGATTTCAGGGCAAGTAGGTATGTCAAAGGTCTTATCACATGATGGTGACAGGATTTCGGTATAACAACTTCAACAAAGTAGAGTGGGATCCTCAATTTTTCCCCTTGGTGTTCCCTCAGAGAAGAGGTTATTTTCCCCTCAAGCCTCCATGCTTGAGTCCAGGAATTTCTTTTCCATCCAACCTCCTGCTTGAGTCCAGGAAAATTTATTTCAACCATCAATAATTTATTGTTTCTTACATATTTGATAATTACAACATGCAATAAAATAACATCAAATAGGTTCACCTATTTTCTTACTCATGCTTTAACATAGTTGTTCACGAGTCCTTGATATTTATTCATATTTTTACCATATACTTACCATGCATACTATATTTCTCTCTTGTCTTTCATCAAGTTCCAATAATGTTGGTCATCTGCCAAATTCATTTGTTAGTACCACTGTGTGTAACAAAACAAATCAATCTTTTTAAGAAGATATTTTCCCTAAGTGTAATAATAACAAGTCATCCTTCTTACTATTATTCGGGTACACAGGGTACTCCCAAAAGACCGAACACCTTGAGCAACTGCTTCACACAAATAGATCACAGATCAACACACTGATGTTTGTCACGTGGTTAAAACCCTCGAGAGGGAAACAGTCCATGGCCCCAGCCAAATAGCTACTTGGAGAAATTTATTATGCAAAAGAAAGAAAGTTACATATGAGCTTCTCATAATCGATCGACTAGCCAAGGACCCTCCATGCTCTTTAAATAGAGATCATAGACCAATCGGGTGTTAAGCCACGGATCAATGGTAGGTATGATCTAAGAGAATTTGAACCATTGGATCACTCTATGTCTAGAACATATCATGACCATCGGATTAGAATATATACAAATGCATACTAATGCATACTAAAGAAACACACTTTTACCTAACGGATATATTATACAAGTTGATCTTAACTAACTCCTAAGTGTCTAAATATACTAACATCCCCCATTAAGAACAACTTGGGATAGGATTGAAGGATTTACAAAAGTGACACTAATAGGAGAAGGAAGGAGGAATTAGAGCCTATCCCCCCTTAAGGACACATTCCTGAACTCCTAACATAGATTGAAGTTTAGAAAACTTCACTTCTGTAAGAGAATTGGTGAAGATGTCTACAACTTGATCGTTTGTAGGGAAATAAATCATTTCAAGAACATGATCATGAACAAGATTTTTGATGAAGTGCATGTGTATCTCAATGTGTTTACTACGTTGATATAGAACTCAATCTTTGGAAAGCTTGATGGCACTTTGATTGTCGCACCAAAGTGGAGTAGGTTGCTGCTGCTTGAATCCAAACTCTAATAGGATCTGTTGAAGCCATAAAGCTTCCTGGATGGCATTAACTGCAGCTTGATATTCTACTTCTACTGAAGAAAGAGCAAGAGCTTGTTGTTTCTTACAAGCCCAAGTGACAGGTCCAGATCCTAGATTGAAAATATAACCTTCAGTAGACTTTCGATCATCAGGATCGTCGACCCAATTTGAATCAGTGAAGCCAACCAACAAAAGTTTCCCCCTGTATGGTAATGAATCCCAAACTGAATTGTACCTCGAATATATCGAAGTATTCTTTTTGCTGCTTTCCAGTGACTTTCATGAGGTGTTTTCATATAACGGGAAACATGACCAACAGCAAAGGAAAGGTCAGGACGAGAATGAGTCAAGTATAAGAGAATACCAACAAGCTGACGATACAAGGTGGCATCTACTTCATGGGAAGTACAAGTGGTAGAAAGTTTGAATCTAGACTGGAAGGGAGAAGGGGACGGTTTACAATCTTCCATGTGAAAGCGACGAGGAAGGTCACAAGCATACTTAGACTGGGAAAGAAATATTCCTTCTTTGGTTTGCAAGACTTGGAGACCAAGAAATAATGCAAATGTCCTAAGTCTGACATTTGAAAATTTTGCTTAAGACTAGATTTCACATGGGTTAAAAGTTTAGGATCACTACCAGTAAGGATAATATCATCAACATAAAGAACAAGTATGATGACATGGTTTCCTACTTTCTTGGTATAGACATTGGGATCAGAATGGCATCTATAAAAACCTATGTCAATGAGAAAGCTATCCATTTTGGAATACCAAGTTCTAGGAGCTCTCTTAACGCCATATAAGGATTTCTTAAGGCATCAGACAAGGCTAGAGTTATCCTGAACATATCCAGGAGGTTGTTCCATGTAAATTTACTCCTGTAAATCACCATGTAAAAAGGCAGACTTGACATCCATTTGATGAACTTCCCAGTTATGTAAGGATGCAAGGGAAAGAACAAGGCGGATGGAGTTCATTTTTGCAACAGGAGCAAAGGTTTCATTGTAGTCAATCCCTTCAACTTGGGAAAAAACTTTGGAAGCTAACCTTGCCTTAAGTCTTTCAACACTTCCATTTGATGCATACTTAGTTCTGTAGACCCATTTACATCTGACAAGTTTTGTTCCTTTTGGAAGAGGAACAAGATCCCAAGCATCATTCATCATTAAGGAACGATATTCTTCATCCATTGTTGCATCCCAATCTAGATTTCCTGAAGCTTCTGCAAACGTTTCTGGATCATGATTCTCGGAAAATTGAGCCAAAAGAGAAGAGGCTCGCTGAAATTGAGAACAAGTTGGACGTTGATCTCTAGGATCACCAGCAAGATTACCCAGCTGCTTCGCATGCTGAATGGACCCATCGAGGAAGTATTGGTGCTGGTGCAACTAGAGGAACATGAGCAGGCGGAGGTGGATTTTCATCCTCACTGTCATCATCAGAAACTGAAGTTGAAAACCTATCAAGGAAGTTGGAAGAAGAAGAAGAAGAAGGCACAATCGTGGAATCAGGCTCGCAAGCCAAAGATGGCACACCCACCAAGTTAGGCTCACAAGCCAAGAGATTTTCATCAAATTTAACATCTCTTATAATGATTATATCATGAGAATGTGGCTAAAGAAGTCTATAACCATTTACATCTTCAGAATATCCAACAAATATGTAGTTTTTACTTTTAGGCTGCAATGCTTTCCATTTTTAATCCGGAATGTGAGCCCATGCTTCACAACCAAACACACAAAAGTGACTTACATTTGGTTTAATTTTACTCCATGTTGTTAGCTTGAATATTTCACCTTCTGTGGACAGTAAGGTGTTCCACTAGTCTGAATGGTTCAGATCCAGAACAAATGAAGGACAAAGGTTGAAGACTCTCCCTAGATGCCATAAATACCTGGAATGTGATGCTTCGATAGTAACCCTGTGTACCTGCAATCAGATTAAACACGCAAACACATCAAAGCTACCAGAATATAATCTATTGATCCATGTTAGTGACTAAGGAATCTAACAACATACATGTGAAATCAAACAACAACAGTAATGTGGGACGGAAATGAACTTTGCATTAAGATAAAATGGAGAAGTTTACAACCAGTTAAGCCTTAGTGTTGACATGCATCTCCATGAAACCAAACACTCTCATCCCCATAAGCTCCAACTTTTGCTCTCTATGCTCTCTAATGGCTTGGGCCAAGTAATCAATCCAACAACATAACAATACCTTAAGAGTCCTCCCCTCAACCATGGACATGAGCTTGTATTTATAAGGCTCACTGGATAGGGATGGTTGAGAGATTTGTGGATGAGGTGGCCTCTAATATCCTAGGATGAGGGATATTGAGCTCCACTAACCCACAATGATAGGGATAAAGGAAAGACACGAGGCTCATGATCTAGAAGCCTCGAGAATCTTCTCTTTTTCCCATTTTACCCAGGGTACCGTTTTTCTCCTTCAATGGCAGAGCAGTTCAGGTAAGAAATGCTTATGGACTAAGGGAAATAAGTGGTTGCACCGCTTGTGGATAACAAGTGATAGGCTATGCGAGCAAGGTACCGCTCTTGGACAAAGTGGAAAGCACGGTGCTGAGCATTTTTGTGAAAGATTGACAAAATGGTATGAGTTTCCACTACAAGTGTTGGGATTCAGGGAAAGTAGGTATGTTAAGAGTCTTATCACATGATGGTGACAGGATTTTGGTATAACAGGATGCCCCCCAAAGCATGAGTCTTAGAGGGATACGATAAATGAGAGCTTTGAGAGAACAAGTTTTCGCTATGAGGTGAAAATGTCAGCTCGATCAGACTATGTTGTCAAGTAGGCATCTGTAGTACATCAATATTTTGACTCATAGACACAAGTAACCAACTCATGGCTACAGACCAATACAAGGCAGATCCATGAGAGGAATCAACAAGCATGGCTACTAGAATACAACGTAGATCCATGTGATAGAGGACTCAAACTTGGACATAGATATCAGACATACAATGTAGATCTATGTCATACAGATGCAAATTTGAGCATAGCCATGACCATATAAATGTGGATCCATGCTAGATATAGAAAACTCCATCACAACCTGGGGAAAAGCCATGAGCGCTTTAAATAAATACCCAGGGTCTTCGTCTTGTCTTCCACAAAGTACGATTCTATCCATCTGATTACAATGATTTGAAGTCGAACATGGTAGAAACCACTTGATTACCGGCCAATGATGTGAACCATTAACAAGTGCGAGGTAGATCACCATTAATGTCAATGATTCCCAAGGTACCCTAGTACAATCTGCTGAGTGCGAATAGATGTCCTGATTTCGAACACCCAGTTGATTCTATCGATCAAAATTCAATGATGTGGACCTATGTCGAGAGCGAGAGAA
The DNA here is from genome assembly GCA_001517045.1 of Pseudotsuga menziesii. Classification (NCBI taxonomy): domain Eukaryota; kingdom Viridiplantae; phylum Streptophyta; class Pinopsida; order Pinales; family Pinaceae; genus Pseudotsuga; species Pseudotsuga menziesii. Next base: position 30,149 of record LPNX010803899.1, read on the forward strand.
ATTGTCATTAAGGCATACAGATCTCAAGGTACCAAATATTGTTTCTAAGACTATTTCTTGGTGTTGCGGCCGCAACTGTTTTCCCCAAATTTCTTCAATTTTGGTCCCCTCCTCATGATTTAGAGTTGTTTTTAATCATTTGGATCCGTGAATCCTTGGTCATGCTCTAGTTTTGGGTGATTTCTGAAAATTAACTCTCGTCCTATTTCAAAAGTTGTCTTTGTTTGAGATTTTGGTGGGTCGTAGATGTGAGCTTGGTTTGCTAGTCGTGGATGAATCAGATTTTGCTCCTTGAAGAAACCGCTGTTTCAAAGGTGAAACAGGCTCGTGACCATTGTTAAATTTTAAGAGTTGTCCGAAACACTTAATATTTTTTATATAGATTGGGCGTCAAAATTATGTTTGATCGGAGGCCATTGTCCTTTCATCTTCCATCGTTGCGGCTCCCAAAGCAGTTAAGCACCCAAAGTGTAAATTGCTCCGACCACCGATGCGAGTATTCCTTTAGTCGCGGGTCCGTAGTATTTTCTCTTCCACCGTTACGGCTGTGCAAAGATTTCAGCTTCCGATGTCAATCTCCTTCCGATTCCCGATTGGGAATTTTCCCGCCCTCCGGTCGCATGTATGTAACCTCTTTCTCTTCCACTGTTGCGGCTGGGGCAGGGATTTTAGCTCCCGATCCCAGCGCTCTGAGCGTCCGATGAGTTCTCGTTTCCTGTCGTGGGTGTTTTCCTTCGAACCCATAGGTAGACGAAGTAGTGGTGTCAGCGTTTGTCAAGCTTTGTGGCAATAACGTTGTACATGGCCTCTCTTAATGCTTAGCCATTTTAGTTGATATGATTTGAATGCAATCCCGATGAATGATGTACGTCGTTTGATTGCAGGTGGTTTTCAGAGATTGGTCAAACTATGGCGGCGCAAAGGGAGATGGGCGGTTTGGTGAAGGTAGAGCCGAAACCAGAAGGATCGCAAGGAGGACAAGTGGAGTAGAAGACAAAAGCAGTAGCTACAAAGACGCAGACCTAAAAACCGATCAGTTACCAAATGGTTCATGAGTGCATACAGAAAAGATAGAGGGATATGAAGCATTTGGGGAACTGAAAGGTCGCACGCTTGTAGGCAGCCCAGGGGTCAACTGTTTTAGCTTAAATATGTGAAAGTTAGAACTTACGGGGGATTTTTCCCTGGAAAAACTTGTTACTTAAGGCTTGTAAGAGGAACTATTTCGTTTTACAACCAGAGATTGCAAATTTTACCTGTTGGAGGAAGTGCTCTGTAGAATATGTCAATGTGATTAAATGAGCAATGTTGAATGTGAACTATTTTGTTTTCAGCTATGTCTCATTAGCTGTAAGAGCATTCTAATTTCTTGAACCTATGTTCTGGTTTGAATGTTCTTCAGTACCCTTATGATGTCTTTTTCCACTATGAGTAATGGTCGTTTTAACTGTTGATGAGCTATCTTATCATATATACTTTTATTCATGTTTATATGTTTGGTTATAAGAACAGCTATCTGTGATTTGCCATAACACATGAACAGGGGTGCATTACTCATGAATTAATACCCAACTCTCTAGAGATAGTTTAGTTAGTATTTATTTTCTTGCATGATTTGGATGCTTGTGAGTGCTAAGACGAGAGGTAAGAACCTGCGCATCACATTGTGACTACTCTTTGCATCTTTATCACCCTGCATTGTTAATTAGGCACGTGCATATCATACTTCAAGTCAAAAAATATACACGATGGACCGGGCCGTAACCGGTAAAACCTTTTGTTTTTGTTACTTGACCTACGGTAGCCGGACCGCAAACCGGATGGATTCCCTATACCAAACAGTCACGAGCTAGTTGGGAACGTTGACTAGGGAGAATCCCTTGCTGTTGTTGCCTGCGATTTTCCAGGCCTCAATAGTTCCTGGTGCTATAAGGAGGGCAGCCAATGCATGGCTGGCCGAGGAAACCCGTTTTCCCGAGACTATTTCACCAATAACAGTTCTGAAAGCAATGGGCTTAATAATCCAATTCCGGAAGAAACGAGTAGAGAACATCTATATTCTGTTGACAACGAAGTGGTTAATGATCTGAGAAGACACACCAGGGAATATGTAAAGAATATTGGAGGATTTCCAATCATCCCTGAATTACCCAGAAGAGAGTATAAAAGGAAAGATCGTCCTATAGTGGAAGACTCAGTGCTGGTTGGGGACTGGGAAGAACTTGTAGAAACAGCCTTACAAGAAGTTGTGCTGCCTTTGAATCAAGAAGGCCTAGATACTCCTCCCAGTTCTCCTGCTCACACTCCTATTTGCTCACCTCCTCACTCTCCACTCAGACTCATGGCAGGTGTTAACGCCAATCCACCACCAAACCCACCAAATCCACCACCTGCCTGGAGAGCCAGATCACCTTTGAACCTGACACCTCCATTACATGATCTACCTCAAGACTTTGACAAGATGTTGCCTAAATTCGATCCAAGTGAGAAAATCCTAGTAGACGACCACCTGCAAAGTTTTTACTTGGCCATAGAAGGGTTAAGGGCAGGGGAGCATGAGGATGTAGTTTGTAGACTTTTCCCGCACACCCTTAAAGGAGCTGCAGCATCATGGTATTTCGGGTTTCCTGCAAACTCTATCCCTGATTGGGATACCTTCGAGAGAATTTTTAGGAGCAATTATGCGACTTAAAAGACTCATGCAACCCTCATGAAAGGACTATGCGCCCTGAAGAAAGAGAGAAAGGAAAAGGTGCACAACTTTACTCAAATATTTGTAGCATACCTCAAAAAAAATTCTGAAGCTGACAAACCTTCGGACAAGGTCTTGATTGAATATTATACCTCAGCTTTAGGCCCTGAGTTGGCCATGTTTTCCAAAATAAGAGCCAAGCCTACTTTGGCGGAAACCTATGAAGAGGCGGAAATAGTGGAGGATGAAAGAGAAAGTATCGAAGATTATCCCGAACAGTCAGGAGAGAAAGGTGTAGGAAGGAAAGTCTTATTGCTTACTAAGCCTAAGGAAGAGAAATCACCAGATTTTGAAAATATGGAAAAGATGATGCAGAAGCTTTCTAACAAGATCATAGACTTGGAGAAAGAGAAGGAAACTCAAAAGTTCTTCAAACCCTATTACAAGAAAAGAGAGGATAACAATCAGTCCCAACCTCCTCCACACAATTCTGCATCTATGAATTTAACAGAGGTAGGCATGGAAAATTTCTGCACTTTCCATCAGCAACCACACTCTGAAAAGAATTGTCCTCAATGGATAAACTCGGTGACGTTGGTTATGAATCAGCTGTTGGACTCTAAATTAACAGAAGATGGAGATGAATAAAGAAAAGAGAGTACCACTTCAACGAAGTAACAAGAAGAGGAAACCATGGTTTTGTGGAATTCTGTTTCGTTATTTGATGCAGAAGAAGAAAAGAATCAGGGCTACAAGGACATCATGGAAACCAACGTGACAACAATGAGCCAAGAGCCAATTAAAGAAAATAGTCTCATTCTCCCAAAGATCAAAAGGCCGCAAAAGAATGTTAAGAAATTTCAAAATAATTCCGCAGCTGATAAAATTCCTGAATTCACAATTACCAGCCAGGATCCTAGGCAGACTGATACGTTCGCCAAGCTCACCGAAGAGAAAATGAATGTTGATAAGCCACATTCTACTAAATTGCAGATGGATTATGACATCGTGGAAGATATTAATAAGGCGAGGGAAAACGTTTCACTATTTGAAATATGTAAAGTGCTGCAACAAAAAGAAATACTATTGAAAGCACTTGAAGCATTGGACGAGAAGTTTCCCACTGTCAATCAACATCAGGAAGAAGAAGAAATCGGAGAAACTAGCATTGGAGGTAAGTCTAAGAGAAAACAACCACCTTTCCTCCTCACTTTTGAAATTTTCAACCACAACGTACATAATTGTCTGGTAGACTCAAGGGCGTCCGTTAATGTCATGCCAATATCAGTCTGTAAAAAGATAAATGGGCAGCCTAACCCATCCACATGGAGGGTTTTTTAGTTGGACAGGATGGATGTAAAGGTAATTGGTGAGATGGAGGATGTCCTAGTCCGTTTGGCATCAAATGATAAAGTGTGCCAAGTCATTAATATTGTGGTGGCTGATATACCAGACGCGTATGGTCTTGTCCTAAGCAGAGATTGGTCAGCCAAACTAAATGGATATTTTGCTTCTGATTGGTCACATCTATGGCTGCCATATAAAGGAAGTCCAAATCAAATTAAGATTTTGAGGGAGCCTCACATGAAATACAACGTTACTCAAATCGAGGAGAAGAATGAACCAGTGGATTTTGTGTTGGGAAATTATTTTATTGAGTTGGAACTGGGAAATTACCAAGCAGAAGAAGCCAGCAACACATTAGACACCCAGCCTGATCTCCTTTGATTTTCACAGGCTGATGAAATCGACTGTAACATAGTAAACTTAGCGGTAGGAATAGATTCTCATGCAGTAGTTAGTGATTTTTGGACTTTGTTTTTTGATGGTTCTAAGACGTTAGAAGGGTCAGGGGCCGGTTGTGTCCTGATCGACCCCAAGAATAATAAATATTTCCTTTCCTGTAGATTAGAGTTTGAATGTATGAATAATACGGCTGAGTATGAAGCATTGGTGCAAGGTTTGAGGAAAGCAATCAAATTAAAGGTAAGTAATCTCAAAGTTTTTGGAGATTCTGAAATAATTGTTAAACAGATCCGGAACCAAATACATTGTGTGTCCCCTCACCTGAAAGCTTATCAAAATGAGGTATGGGATCTGCTCAAATGTTTTAACGCATTTAACATTGTTTCAATTCCCAGACTTAAAAATGCAGCAGCTGACTTGTTGGCCACATCCGCTGCTAGACTTGTGCCTACTAATAATCGATGCTCCGTTGAATTGCTTTTCAGGCCCTCGGTCCCTGATATGATCACCAACCTGCGAGTGTTCGACAATGATCAGCAGATAATAGAATGCTTAACAAATGACGAGGTATTTAAAGGGGCGATTATAGATGATGAAGAACATCAGGTCGAGATGAAATATGATAATTTCATCCCAAGAGGAGTCAGAACCTTAGAAAGAATGTTCGATCTCAATGAAAAGTTCAAAAGACCAGCAAACGTGAAGACTCACACCTCAACTCTACAGTTCGAACTGATAAATTTAGGGACTGAGACGAATCCCAAATACATGAATCTCGGCAAATGTTGTTCACCAGTAGAAAGAGATAAGTTCGTCAGTCTGTTCAAACAATATAAAGATGTTTTGGCCTGGACATACGAAGATTTGAAAACATATGACACCAGCATCATCAAGCATGTTATTCCCATTAGAGCTAGCGTCAAACCGTATCAGTAGCCTTTAAGAAAAATGCATCCAAAATTGGAACCACTGATTTAGAGTGAAGTTAAGAAATTATTGGATGCCAAAATTATTTTTAAGGTCAGACACTCAGAATGGGTCTCGAATCTGGTACCGGTAAGGAAAAAATCTAGAGAGATCAGGCTATGCGTGGATTTCAGAAATTTAAACCGTGCTTCAGACAAAGATAACTATCCTATCCCACCCATGGAGTAACTGCTACAAATGGTATCAGGTTCTGAACTATTTTCTTTACTAGACGGATTCTCAGGATACAATCAAGTGTTAGTAGCTGAAGAAGACGGGTTGAAGACAACATTCAGGACCAAATGGGGAACTTTCGCGTACAGAAGAATTCCCTTCGGGCTTATAAATGCTGGAGCCACATTCTAGAGGGCTATGGACATAGCTTTCCGCGGTTTGATTGGACGTAGTGTGGTGATATACCTCGATGATATTACAATATTCTCAAAAAGGAGAGGAGAACACGCGTTCCATCTAAGGCATATTTTTGAATGCTGTCGAAAATATGGCATCTCACTCAATCCCAAAAAATGTGTGTTTGATGTCACGGAGGGTAAGTTACTTGGTCACATAGTTTCAAAGAAGGGAATTTCTATTGATCCGGAAAGGATCAAGGCCATTGAACAGATTCCCTTGCCCCTTAATAAAAAAGGGATGCAATCATTTATGGGAACAATTAACTTCGTGCGAATATTTGTGCCTGATTTCGCTCAGATTGTCAAGCCTCTACAGCAAATGGTGAAGCAAAATGCACAATTCAAATGGACTGAGATTGAAAAGAAGGCCTTCAGCAAAATCAAGACTTCTGTTGCACACACACCCTCCCTAAAAAGCCCAGATTTCGACAAAGACTTTATTCTGTATACCTTTGCATCCGATGATTCACTGGAAGCTGTGCTTACCCAAAAGGAAGATGGGGGGGATGAATTCCCAATATCTTTCATGAGCACTGGTCTGCAAGGGGCCGAATTAAATTACCCAGCCATTGATAAACAAGCTTACACAGTATTCAAAGCAGTGAAACAATTTAGGCCTTATATATTAAAAAATCGAACCAAGGTGACCGTACCATACCCAGCTGTAAGGTCCCTTTTTGTACAGAAGGAGTTAGGAGAAAGAAGGGGAAATTGGGTAACAGCTCTTCAAGAGTACGACCTCAAATTTAATCCAGCTTCTATAGTTAAAGGGCAGGGACTGTGCAAACTGATGACGGAAAATGGGAACAATAACGAACACACCTAGGAAGACGAGGCCGAACTACATTTGATGGATGTGTGCCCTTTGTTCACAGCTCCCGATTCTTGGTATAGGGACCTCGTGCATTACCTGCAGATAGGACTGTTGCCAGAACATTGGAATTCTAAGCAAAGAAGAGTGTTGCGTCTTAAATCAGCTGCCTATCAAATTTTTGAAGGAGTATTATTCAGAAAAAATTATGACGGAGTTCTTCTTAGATGCTTAGAGAAAGAAGATGCAAAGAAAGTAATGACAGATTTGCACGACGGGCCTGCTGGGGGACATTATTTAGAATATACTACAACTCACAAAATCCTTAGAGCTGGTTACTATTGGCCTACACTCTTCAAAGATGCACACGCACATGTCAGGAAGTGCGATATTTACCAAAGGTGTAGTGGGAGACAACCTAAAGCAGCAACAACCCTAAATCCTGTGATGATCACTGAGCCATTCGAGTAATGGGGGTTGGATATTATTGGATAAATAAAACTGAATTCCTCCCTACAACACAAGTACATTTTGACCGTGACCGATTATTTCACTCGCTGGGTCGAAGCTGTCCCGCTGCACAAGATAAATGAAGACGCGGTCATCAGTTTCCTACAAGATCATATCATGACCAGGTTTGGAGTTCCAGTTTCATTAGTCTTTGATAATGCTAAATACTTTTCATCAATTAAATTAATTGCTTTTGCTCACAATAAAAGAATAAAATTGCATTATTCTGCTAATTACTATCCACAAGGAAATGGCCTGGCTGAATCCTCTAACAAAAATCTAATTAGAATTTTAAAAAAGACTTTAATAGAGAACCAGAGGAGTTGGCGCTCAGCGCTACCAAATGCCCTTTGGGTTGATAGAGTCACCCCTAAGTCTTCGATAGGAGTGTCTCCATATACCCTTGTTTACGGTAAAGAAGCCATTCTTCCTCCCAATATCATGCTACCTTCTTCCATGATAGCTCAAGAGTCTAGAGGATCGGATGATGAAGTTTTGCAAATAAGGATCTATAATCTCCTGAAAGTGGAAGAAGCTTGATCTAAAGCCAGAGAACGCTTTAAGCAACAACAAGAGGTGATAAAGAGATGGTTCGACAAACATAAGGCAGGAACAAAATATTTTGAGGTAGGAAATTTGGTTCTCAAATGGGATCACCCCCATGATGATAAAGGAAAGCATACTAAATTCCAGCAGTTGTGGGTAGGCCCTTTTCAGATTGCAGCAAAGCTTGGCCCTTCTACTTATAAGTTGCAAGATCTCCAGGGGTGGGAAGAGAACTTACCAGTGAATGGTTTGGTTCTCAAGCCTTATTTTTCCTGAGTTCTGTTTGAGTTCCGCTGTCTTGTATATAAATAATCTGGTTTGGTCGTCTTTTTGAGTCTTTGAGTCATGAAGTTTAGTTTTGTTTTAGTTTAAATTTTCTGTTGGACTTTAATAAAAAGAAGCAAGCTTTGGTTGCATGGAGAGCATTAGAATTCTGGACTGACTAAAATCCTTGATTATAAGACTGTGTATTATGGTTTTGTCTGA
>LPNX010803906.1:0-47493 GCA_001517045.1 Pseudotsuga menziesii
CATATAAATACCCCTGTTTCCATTGCTCCAGATGTTGAAATATAAGCTGGGCATTAACACAGTAAACGCAGTAGCTGTGAAAAGCTTTCCATCTTCATCTTTGAATCTGTCCCCAAGTCAGAAAGAAGAAGTGCTGTGGCCTGAGAGCATGTCTCATGGAAAGAGTCTTTATCTACAGCTCCCCCTTTCTCAGCTGTGTTCACGAATTGTTGTAGAAGGTGGAGAAACCTACTAACCATCATCTTGTTAAATTCATAATATCAAATGCATGACCAGCTCTATCTGTCTTCACAACCTTCAGCATTATATGTGCACGATCAAAAAGAGGACGAACTACTTCCCAAGTTTTCACACCATGCCTCTTTCCACCTAGAGGATTCACAAAAACCAAGAGATTTTTAGGCCTTTTATCATCTAAGTTTAGAAAGTTATGGATGCATTGGACCCATTCCTGACAAGTCTTGGGATCTGCATGGCCAAACACAATTGCCCTTGGAATCCAAACAGAATGTTGTTTATGTGACTTTTCAACAAAGTACACAGTAAAACGATGCAACTTCGTTTCACAACCCAATATGCAGTATGTTGCTGCAGCAAATTTTGGTTCATGAATTGGACCCCTACTAGCAAGCTCCACAGCATAAATATTTGATAGCAACAGCTCAGTCGGCATTTGAGGAGTAGCCATTGAACCCCAGCAAGATGACATATCACAATCCATATATCTATTATACCATCAAAACGCCATATGCTGCAAGCTCTCAATACGCTTCCAGTTTGGGAATTTCGCTGCCAGTTTGCAAAATCTACCATGTAACGCATAATTCTTTACACATACATAGGTTTTTAGTTACTGAATAGAACTTTTAATGATTTAAAGTACCTAAGGGAAACATAAGGGCTAACGATCAATAATAAGACACAAAACACAGCAAAATTAAAACAATAAAAACCAAGGATAATCAAAAATTTAAAAATAAACAGGTGAAAAATCCTAGAGATAACACCTTTGTTTAGGCTTAACTCCTAAGGAAGCCAAGGGGGTAGACCCTATTAAGTTACTAAGGAAAAATTATTTAGTATGATGATGGTATTAAAGAGTAAGTGTTTTAGGAGTTTTGATTTAACAATTGTAAACAACAAATAACATGATAAGATAATCACAAGTAAGCACGAAAATGACACCCAATCACATATAGATTGAAAGAAATAAACAGTTGACCAATGCCTTGAAAATGGAGTCAAAAAATAATTAAGAGTGCTTGTAAGTGCTGGAATGAATGTTGTGCAATTGTATCTTGGTTAATTTTAAATTAATGTAAGAAGATGAGTGATTTAACTTAGGCGAGGGGACTCTAGATATATCGAGGGTGTACTTGAAGTATGTCCAAAACTAAACTGTCATGGCTACCCACAAGGAATATGTGGGATGAACGGAGTCTCTGAGGCTTTTGTTCATAATGCACCTGAAGGTGTAACAGAGATGGGCGCCCTGAGGTCACTTTTCAGGAGTTCCCACTTCCTTTGGGTATTTTGCCACCGTAATGGTTTGATCGAGGCATTGGATTTTCGCCTGATGGTTTGTCAATTTGGGGAGAGTGAATCCTAATTATTCTAGTCACTAAATTTCTTTTGATGTAGCTTCATTGATTGGGTGAACTACATCCAAGTACAGAGCATACACACTGGATTCTTTGTTATTTTTATTAAATTTTAAAGTAGGTGTTCTTGTTAAAAAGAAAACCCTCCAGGAACCTCTTTCGATCCAAGTGGACCTCAATCGGGGAATCAATGAGGGGTTGATTTTATTATGACTAATGAAACAATTAATGAAAATGGAATCAAAGATACACAACACCGGTTTTCTAATTAGTCCTACCACGCATCTCTTTCCCCTTGCGGGTCAATCGGGAAGTCGTGGGGTAAGTAGTATGCTTAATTTTGAAATTAAAATATGGAATAATGAAAAATTATATAAAAGTATACAATCATGCATGTCAATACTAAAATGGAACAGAAAAAAGGGAAGAGTACAAAAAAGTGAAACAGACACAGATCCCCCTGGAGGGATGGGGAGTGGGCTCGAAAAATCCTACTCAGAAAAATATTTTATTTTATTATTATTGGTTACAATATAAAAAAACTTAAATATCAGAAATATTTTGGTCCTTATACAGGATGAAACCAAGATCTTACAACTTTCCAAATTTTTTAAATTTTAGTGAAAGGGGAGACCCCTGGGGGGTTTTGAACACTCCGCAAGCCACTTTTGAACAACAGATTCTTTTCTTTTCTATTACACCTGCTAAAAACCAGCAAGCATGTTAAAATAAAATATTCCCAAAAGAAATTTAAGAGTACCTTTGGGTCAGCCTACCTTAACTCAAAAAAGACTAAGTTAAAACTAGCTAAACAGGAGAAAAATGAACCAAGAAAAGCAAGCTTTCCTTGGGATCTTGGTTTGCTATTTATGCAGACAATGAAATATGCACTGATTGCTGGATTTAATATTTTTTTAAACAAAAAAGGAAATCTAGAGCATGCAACCTACTGATTTTCTTTAACTTGCCATGCAAAACGGACGATTTCCTTATGCTAGATCTAGAATGCTCAATGATACTTTTCATAAACGAGATCTAGACTATGAGATTTGAAATAGAAAATCTATGTAAATTTTACTTTAATATAACAGATCCAAATTATAACAAATCTTTTGAACATAGTAACCAGGTGAGAAAATTGAATTTTATGAGGAGGAAGAGAGAGGAAGAGTGTTGGTAGCCTTAAAGATCCACTGAGCTTTCAGGTGGAATGCCGAGGGACTATGCCTTTGGATGGTTTTGGAGAGAGTGAAGAAGAAAACTAGATCAACATCCACTCCAAGCTAGGAACCTACAACTGAAATTAAATACTTGCCAAAATACTTGTGAGATCTAGTTATTACATACACAGAGATTCAGAATAACATGCATATAAACTTACAAAACATGCTGAATCTAGATCTCTAAACATGCATCAAAGGAAAGAGATGGCCAATAAAATTATTGAAAATCTCCTTTCCTATCAAGATTATAATAACCTTATTATCAATATTATCAATGAATCCACAAACAATCAACAAATTATGAACATAGATATAGGTTACCTCGGTAAAAAATGGCAATGCTCATCCACACATACAATGACATGACACCATCTTCCCTCTAAAGCTTCTCTTTATTTCAAATGAATAATAAAAATAGTGCAATGGTAGCAGCACCTCAATCCCAGTTCTAAATAGCTTGGAATAGGTGATCTAAGCTTGATTTATGAAAAAAATAGGAGATCCATCCCAGGAAGGGCGCAAATCCCAAGGAGACAGACCATTGCAGCTGAAGAAGAGTCCATCAATGCTGATCTAAAGCTGAACTAAACCTACTTGCCAGTCGGGTGGCTGATTTAGCTGACACATCAATCGATAAACTGACACATCAATCCACAAACTGACACATCAATCCACAAAGCTTCCAGAAGATCCCACACGTGTGGAGGAGAGAGAGAGGGCACAATTCCCCATAAAGTATGCTAAAGATCAACTTTGGATCTGTCTAGATCACCTCCTTCAGTCAAGGATTTGTCAAATCCAGTCAATCTAGTTCAGATCTAACTGATTTCAATCAAATCGGCTGAGAATCCACTGATCTAGGATTTTGGATTTGCTCCATTATTCATCAATTTATTAATTAAAATAATCAATAATTGATTTTTTTGGTTTTTTTGACTTGAGTGATGGAAAATCACTCAAAAACCTGAAAAAAGTGGGTCCATGGGTTTACATGGTGCTATTAGCTTGAAAATGAGCACCTACATGAATGAAATTGATTATTTGGCCCACTTTTATTACAAAACAATTTTTTTCCAATTAAACTATTAAAAAATAGCCTAAGTTTTGGAAAAAATAAATTTTAATAAAAAACACTAAAAAAATTAAAAAAATTAAAAAATTTGAAAAAACCTAGGGGGACTTAGACATGTTCATATGACTCGACCATGATGCCTAGCATGCTTATATATTGACACATAGACTCTAATAACCTCAATAAGCCTAAATGCCAAGTAGACCACCCAAACTTTGGAGGTATGGAGTGAAAAAACAACCAATAATAACCAAGGGAAAAAACAATAATAACCAAGGGAAAAAAATTCCTAGGCTGATCGGATTGAAAAATAAAGTCTAAGAGACCGAGTCTTTTACAGACACTATCCTGCTAGAACATTTATTACAATTCCCCCATGGGGTATGAACATGTGATATAGTACAACAAGCACTTCCCAGAAGTACTTCTGAAGGTCTTTTGAAGTCCCAACAAAAAATATTTGTCTGGTTCACTAGGCTCATTTGATAAAAAAACAACTAAGTACAACTTAGGTGATAGCACAGGGAAAGGGAGAATGTTGGACCATTTGACTCAAACTGAACTCAAAATTGTTGCAAGAGAAGCAAATGATACACATAGGTTAACAATGCGATATCTTTCGTGGGAGAGGACAAAAGTTGCTACTCTGTCTATAAGAACAAGGTCTCTAAGGGAAAAGTTGTTCGAATTTGCAGGAAGGAAGGACATGTTCAAGTTTTGCAAGGATGTGTGTGAGGCTCATAAGAAAGGAAAATTACAAGGTAAAGATGCAGTTTGGGAATTTGTTCAAGATATATTTCACAACCTAGTTCGTTCAAAGTTGGGTAGAAGGTATAGTGCATCCACTCAATCCATTTATGAGATGATTAATTTATGTGGATGTCCTAGATTACATAGCTTTATTAGATTGAATCTGGATGGCCCTTCAATATCTATGACTTTAAGGCAAGTTAGAGAATCATTGACATAGATCCCAGGGGAGCAAGAGTACATTTTTGAGAAACAAATGAGTATCAGGAACAAATTGCATCAACAAACAGTAGAGGAAGATGATGTCTTGTCACAATATGATTCAATTTCCACAGATAATAAAATTATAGAATCTCTCAAGATAGGATTGGAGGATGCACAGGGAATTTTACAAGGTCTTGGCATGCGACCAAAAAGACACACAAAATAGTCTTGGTGGTTTAACCATGGATAGAGGATCACAATGTTCCAACATTTGAAGATGTGGATGAAGTAGTTGATAATTTTCCACCGGTTCATTCCACATCCATATTCCAATCTTCGTCTTTTATGGTACTCAATGATAGTGAATTGCAAACGATGGAAAGTGAGTGGAGGCATGAGTTGGATGGAATTTTATACTCCATTGATGAAAATATAAACATAACTACCAAACCAGTGGTGGAACTTGATGGCAAGGATATGTACAAATATTGTTTGGTTAGTCAATGGAATGGAAACCTGACATTATCGAAATATATATTGACTAAATTGAGGAATGGAGTATACTTCAGGTGAGATGAGAGGCCCCCCTAAAAGGGTGTTGCAATTGGTTTTGGAATTGGATCAGATTGTGCAGTGTTATTTGAGAGTGAGTCTATAGCTGTAGCTGAACATACTACAAGAAAAGGTGTATCTAAAAGTACAAAGCACATCGTTTCTCCTAGGACTTGGTAATTGGAAGAGTTCAAAGAATAAGAAAGAAGGATGGTAATAGGGTGTTTGGTACATTGGAAGAGTTCAAAGAATAAGAAAGAAGGATGGTAATAGGGTGTTTGATTACCATAATGACATTGATCGTTTGGATAGGCCTGAACATGTTGAGCTTCAATGTTGTTGGTACAATAGAATAAAGGAGCAACGTATATAGAAGTATGATTTAACAAATCATCTATTCATACAACTTGAATATGTTATAGCAACGACAAACCTATCATACAATATCAAGAAATACACATACATTATAAGAAAATTGGGGTCTAAAATGGGCCTTATAAGAAAATGTGCCAACAATAAATTTTGTGAGTTGGAATTCAAGAACCAGTAGAATTTCAATAAAATGAGTCAACCATAATGGTTGAATTGACATATTTGTCATAAAAGAAAACTACTTTTTTTGTTCGTATTTTCGACATATCTCCCTTTGTTTTTACTCAAATTTCGAGTGGGAGAGCTTGCTGGATGCAGAATTTAATTCCACATCCAACGAGTACCCACACTGCATACTTTTTATAGACCCCGCTACCTGAAAAACAATAAATACCTGAAAAAATGTGATGATGATGTCATCATTATGTTCTTTGACCGTGATTTGTTTCTTTGCAATTTCTTGGTGGGCTATGGGTCCTTTAATATGGATGAAAAACCTGTTCCTTAGTGATACCTTGAGAGGTCCTTCTCCAGCATGACTATGATATGTTTTATTGGGTGGAATGTGGGTCCTTCACCAGCGTGAGTGTGATATGTTTCTTGGTGGACTGTGGGTGCTTCACCAACATGACTGTGATCTATTTTCTTGAATTGACTGTGGGTCCCTCCCCAATGTTATCGTGATTTGTTTTCTTGGTGGACCATGTGTCCTTCGCCATCATGACCATGATCTATTTTCTTGGGTGGACTATGGGTCCTTCCCTAGCGTGACCATGAGGTGACCATGAGCTTGTTTTCTTGTGTGGATTGTGGGGTCTTCCCTAGTGTGACAGTGAGTTTCACTTTATGGGTGGACTGTGTTTTTTCAAGCATGACTGTGCAAAGTATGCTTGTGTGTCTCTGCAGTATGTGACTGCATCCTTACTTAGCATCACTGTACTAGGTATGAATGTGCTTGTTGATTAAGAAGTCTGGGTCAGTATGTTGTCACTATGCTTATTCTTTAACCCTCTCTAGATCTCTCTCAAGGTACATAAATTATTTGTCTAGATTGACTTGTCCCTTCAATGACAAGATCAAATCTGAAAAATCTGAGTATATGGTTTATTCAAATATTGGTTATGATTATTTATTGTTGATATCTACTGTACATTACCTTATCATGTTGTTACTATACATGGCATTTGATGATTCTCGAGGACCAACTTTAAAACAGTGAATAATGGAGCGTTAAGTTGAAAGAGATGAAAATTATGTTTGTTTATTAGAGTTCAAATTTTATTCTAGCAGTATTGTTTTGAATCTGACTTTATATGTTCATGCATTAATCTCACCAGGTATTCTGTGTTTTCCAAATTGTTATATTTCTTGACCCTTTAACGACATAATCTAGAATATTTTTTGATACGTTTAGTTGTTAATTACTTGAATTTGGTTTTGTAATAAACGGAAATTTTCCACTGATGCCCTCAAATATTGTAAGAGGTTGATTGAGGATAGGTTAGTTGTAGATTTGTTTTCTTATAGGGGTTCATATCTTGCTATTCGTATCTGACAGTTTGATATAAATCTATATTAAGTTGTCAATGTAATGAGATAGGATATGAGATGATTTGAGAGAGTGAGCAGTGAGTGTGTAATGTAATATGCTGTGGTTAATGAAATGCATAACAAAATTGTAGTTTCTGTATGGATATTTGTAAATGTTTTGGTTCTCTTTTCAATAACTAGAAGTATGCATAATTTCTCCATATCTATTGATAGAAATACTCAGAGAATTCATGAATATGGGGATGTAATCACACGATTGCAACAGAGAGGAAATTGATCGTTCCACGAATTAATTTACCTACAACAGTTTGAGTTAAAAATATGTGAGTTAGACAAATCGACGATTGTGGATGAATTCTGCAAGAGAAAGGAGTAGGTAAAATAAAAGATCCACAAAGCTAAGGTGAATATCCACACTTGATCTTAGATCAACGGATAAAGAAGAAGTTACAGATATCAATGGTCGAGGATGAGTTCCGCAATGCGAAGTTGCAAGCTGGTTAAAGCTACGAAAACTTGAATTGTTGAAGAAAAGTTGCAGGAGAGAAATTGCAGAAGCCCATATTTGGAAAGATGGGAAGGAAGATCAGAAATCTGATTGTGGGATGGACCGTTGCTGCTACAAGTTTACGAAAGTCCATTTTTGAAACTAAGAATTGCAACCCCAGAATATGCAATTGCGGAAATACTGTTGCGAAACCATATTTGCGGATAGGAGAATTGATTTGTACTAAAGATACAACCTTGTGGAATTACGCGTGCAGAAGAAGACTTAATCAATGAAGTTTGCTAATTAGGATCAATTTTAGGTTTTCTAGCTCTTACCTGACATCATGCTGAGAGATATTGTCCATGTCCCTTAGTCTCTAAAACCTTAGTTTATGGTCCAAGGCCCGCTTTTCATCTTTTCCAACATTGGTAAAGGTATTAAGACCCATTTTTAGTACTATAAACCTATAGATGGGACCTATATCCTCACTCTAAGATAAAATACAACCTAGATAGGTTTTGTGTAGTGGTTGAATGTGTCTATGAAGCCCTTGTGCCCTATAATATTATGATACTATGTAGTTTCATCGTATTACAGTGGCCATGACCTTTATACCCATATTGGCTACACAAAACTTCATAGTGGAACCCATATCCTAATTAGAGGTCAAACATCCCCTAAATAACTATCTTGTGGTGGTTTGAATATGCCTTAATCATCACTGTAGAGACATAAAAGGTTTATTTATATCATAAGTCATAGATTTCCTCCATTAACCATGGTAATGGACTAAGTTTCCTCCATTAACCATGGTAATGGACTAGGTTTCATCCATTAAACATGGTAATGGACATGAGACACATTCATTAATCTAAAAATATCCTCATGGCACCCATACTCACTTTAGGACCAGATACCACATAACAAAATATTGTGTGATAGTTATAGGCTTGATTCATGGAACACAATCCCTAAAATATTCCCTGATGGTATACATGAGATGAACTTCCTTCCTCAATTGCGGTCAAGGCCCCAATGCTCATCCTTAGAGCCAAAAATCTCCTAATAGCATGCATATCTCCAATTGGATAGAAACAATCCACTAAAGAGTTGATACATGTTGCTTTGAGGCCTCCTTAAGGGATCTTGAGCCATAAAATATTACATTAGAACATAAGACCTTAGGTTCCTCATCCAACATTGGGATAGTTATGGAATACCTTCCCCAATGCTCAAAACCTGTAATTGGAACCCATATCCCAATTCATACAAGAAATATACCCTAGAGAGGTCTTGTTTGGTGGTTTGAGGCCTTATTTATGACCCTTAATATTTATAAAATGTTACTTTAGGGACCAAGGCATGTGTTTCCTCCACTGAACATGGTTAACCCCCATGCACAATCTAATCTTAGGTGCATGATAAGATTATTGCAATCATATTCTCACTCAGGGCTAGATCACTTACAACGGTTAGTTGTGGTCACTCAATGCCCCCTCAATTATATGAAAATTATATGATTAGATGTAAAGACATAAAATCTAAAGGGAACAAGGGCCCTAGATCAAAAGACCCCTTCCTCCTACCAAAAAGGAGATATCCTCATCTCATCTAAGCATCTTCGAGAATTCAACAATAGCCCAACTGCCCAATCCTTTCCTTTGAATGTTCACCTTTCAAGTAGTCAAGCTACCCCATTTCCCTTCAATAAAGGAGTAAGAAAAGATATCCTGTTGTAGTAAAAAAAAAAAAATCACTCCAATGAACATTGACCTAGAAAATAGGCTAGCACGCCATAATATATTTTTATATATTTCTTTTGCACATAAATATGCTTTCAATTCAATTTAATCAAATTTACCATATCAATGAAAAAATGTTAGTTTTTCAATATCAAGGTAGCATTATTAGGATCTTTAACTGATAGAATAACAAGTATAGCAATCAAACACAAGAGATAATGAACAGAGTGTTTTTCCTTGGGGAAACCATAAATGGAGAAAACCCCACAAATTCCTCAGAGATAGAATCAGCACCAAAATAGTAAAATCCCAAAACATTAAGTGATCTCCCGATAGCAGTAACCTTCTTCTTATCTAGCCCCAGTGTCTTCTCCCTCCTCAAATATGCACTACACTTGAGTGTGTATGATTTGTGTACTAAATAGAGAGTCTAGCTCTCTATTTATACTAAACCCGGCATGACTAAAACCCTACTAGGGCCAACCTCTACTAGTAGAGTCTAATAATCCTAGTGCCACGGAATTGCGGGGACTTGAACCCTTAGACAATCATAGGGTTACCCACAATGAATTGACATGACTTGTTTCCATTATTAATCCTCCTGATCGGAACATCGAGGCATGACAACATGACTCAATTACATTATAGATACATCCTAGAATAAACATCGGGTTACAATACATAAGATACATAGATGAATACATTCCAAAGTTACAAATACATCAACACTCCCTCTTAACTAGGAAGGTATTCTTTCGACACAATTTTCAGCACTGGTCTTCTTCTCTAGATCATCTCATCATCTGTATCTTCAAGTATTCTTAGTCTTCAAGTCATCTTCATCTTCAAGTCATCTTCAGCTTCAAGTCATCTTCGTATTTAAGTCATCTTCATCTTTGGATCTGGATCATCACTCGATCTAAATCATCACTGGACATCATCACTGGATCTATATCATCACTGGATCTGGATCATCACTTGTGCTATGTCATGATTTTTCTCATCACAGGAAGTTCTACAGAGCCAGCCCTTTTTCATGCTAGTTGTAGGACTAGCCTCCATGTAGGTCTTCTTCAGCACTTATATCTGATCAACCAATGATCGAAGAAAGGCTCAACATTTCTATCTGATCAACACATGATCGAAGATAGATACTGCACTTACATATGATCAACACATGATTGAAGAAAGGCACAACATTTCTATTTGATCAACACATGATCGAAGATAGATACTGCACTTACATTTGATCAACACATGATCGAAGAAAGGATCAACATTTCTATCTGACCAACACATGATCAAAGATAGATACTGCACTTACATCTGATCAGCACATCATCAAAGAAAGGTACATCATTTCTATCTGATCAACACATGATCAAAGATAGATACTGCACTTACATCTGATCAACACATGATCGAAGAAAGGCACATCATTTCTATATGATCAACACATGATCGAATATAGATACTGCACTTACATCTGATCAACACATGATCAAAGAAAGGCACAACATTTCTACCTAATCAATACATGATCAAAGAAAGGAAAATCATTTCTATCTGATCAACACATGATCGAAGATAGATACTGCACTTACATCTGATCAACACACGATCGAAGAAAGGCACATTATTTCTATCTGATCAACACATGATCGAAGAAAGGCAGATCATTTCTATCTGATCAACACATGATCAAAGATAAATATTGCACTTACATCTGACCTACTCGTCGGAATGGCCGACGCTCACATATGACATGGGAGGAACTTAATCCTTTAGCCATGAAA
Source organism: Pseudotsuga menziesii (assembly GCA_001517045.1). Classification (NCBI taxonomy): domain Eukaryota; kingdom Viridiplantae; phylum Streptophyta; class Pinopsida; order Pinales; family Pinaceae; genus Pseudotsuga; species Pseudotsuga menziesii. The sequence continues at coordinate 11,354 of LPNX010803906.1, forward strand.
GAATGGTTCATCTCTTACATGTGATCAAATGGGAACACATCCCTTTGTCACATCAGAATGGCTTCTCAGTCCTAGACTGAGTTTTCCTAGTAACTGACCAGGTGCCTCCATTCCCAGAATTACAGTTGTACTTACATCTATCCTACTCAACAGAATGAATAGCACTCATATCTAACGTGGAAGGAACCAATCCTCTCACCATGATAGAATGGCTCAGCCCTTACATCTGACCATGGAAGGAACCAATCCTCTCACCATTTCAGAATGGCTATGGGTCTCATCACTTTCCCTTGGAGGAAACCTCGATCTAGAGAACACCAAGATTCTCCCTGAAGTACTCGAACTTCATCCTAGCCAATGGATTCATCAATACATCAGCTATCTATTCCTCTGTCGCAACATACTAGAGCTTCACTATTCCCCTCTGCACCATATCCCTGATATAGTGGTACTTGATTTCGATATGCTTCGACTTGTCATGGAACACTAGATTCTATGACAACTTTACACAACTCTAGTTGTCACAATGTAAACAAGTAGAATATAACTGGAGATCAAATAAATCAGATAGTATCTTCCTCAGCCATACTGCCTCACAACTAGCTAAACAAGCTGTGACATACTCTGCTTCAACTGTCCTCAGTGCCACATAGGATTGCTTCCTACTAAACCAAGAGATCACACCTAATCCAATATTGAAGAAACACCCTAAAGTGCTCTTCCTATCAATGGCACATCCTGCCCAATCTGAATCGACATAACCCTCCAGGTTAATCTTCTGATTCACATCGTACTTGAGCCCATAATCAACTATACCCTTTAGGTACCTCAGAATATGATTTGCAGCAATCAAGTGAACATGTCTCAGATCTGTTAGGAACTATCTCAAGGTTTTCACAGCAAAGCAAATGTCTGGTCTTGTGTTCATCAGGTACATCAAGGACCCAATCATCTGACAATACATCGTAGAATCAACTGACTCTAATGAAGCATCATTCAATAGCTTCAGGTTTGATGCCATAGGTGTGGCCATAACCTTGTAGTCCATCATCCCAAACCTCTCTAATATCTCTATTGCATACTTCCCTTGTCCAAGGAAGATTCCATCTACACTCTGCCACACCTCCATACCTAGAAAGTAATGCATCATCCCCAAGTCCTTCATTTCAAACTCGGCAGCAAGCTTTCTCTTCATATCAGCAATCGACCCATACATACCTATCACAAATAGATCATCTACATATAGTAGAAGTATCATTGGGTTGCCATCTTCAACCTTATAGTAAAGGTTGGAATCTGCTTTACTCTTGGTAAAGCCCAAAATGGATAGAAAGCTATCAATTCTGTCGTACCAGGTCCTGGGTGCCTATTTCAAACCGTACAGGTCTTTCTTCAATCTGCACACATGAGACTCCCTATCATGAGTCTTGAAACCGAGTGGCTGCTCTACATACACTTCCTCTTCCACTACACCATTCAAGAAAGCAATCTTGACATCCATCTGGTGTATCTTCCATTTCATTGCTGCAGCCAAAGCTAGTATTGATCTGATGGAAGTGTATCTAGCTACAGGTGAAAAAGTTTCTTCATAATCTATTCCTTCTTTCTGAGAGAAACCCTGAGCCACAAATATTGCTTTATACTTTTCAATGCTACCATCTGCAGCATGCTTGATCTTGTAGATCCATTTGTAAGTTACAATTGACTTGCCTTCAGGTCTTGGGACAACATCCCAAACATCATTCTTCATGATCGATTGATACTCTTCGATCATAGCATCCTTCCATTATTTTTGTTTTGTCGCTTCTTCATAACTGGAAGGTTCTTTATCAATGAAATCACATAGTAAAGCTACATACCCAGAGCAGGATATGGTCCTCTTTCTTTCTCTGTGATTCTCTTCTGGAGCCCCATATCTTTCCACACCTTGGATAAGTTCTTGTACCCAAGCAAGTTTCCTCTTATGAGGGTTCTTCTCTAGAGGTGGATCTACAGGTCTTTGTGGTTCTTATAAATCTTGATATTCTTCTTCAGTTTCTTCATTCATGGTTGTGTCATGAATTCTGGGTGCTTCTGCTTCTTCAGGTTCTTCAGCAGGTCTTGTTCTGGGTTTGTTGTAAGCTGTGTCTTCATCAAATGTTACATCCCTACTGATTTCAATCTTCTTGTATCCTGGGAAATATATTCTGTAAGCCTTTGAGATTTCAGAGTATCCTACAAACATACCCTTCTTTCCTGAAGGATCTAATTTTGTTCTCTTCTCTTTTGGAATGTGTATGTACACTGAACAGTCGGATATTCTGAGATGGCTGACTTTTGGTTTCTTTCCAGAGAATACTTCTTCAGGAGTCTTGTTCTCGAGTACTCTATGTGGAGTATGGTTCTATACATACACCACTATTCTGGAAGCTTCAGCCCAAAGATGCATAGGAAGGTCTTGATCATGAAGCATACCTCTTGCAGCTTCCATGATAGTTATGTTCTTCCATTCCACAATCACATTCTGTTGTGGATTATAAGGAGTGGACAACTCCCTCTTAATCCCTGATTCTTTGCATAGCTCTTTGAATTCATTCGAAGTGAATTCTTCACCATTGTTTGATCGAAATTTCTTGATCTTCTTTTCAGTATAGTTCTCGATCAAGGCTTTGAATTCCTTGAATTTGTTGAATACTTCATCTTTGTTCTTCATGAAGTAAACCCATGTCTTCCTAGAAAAATAATTAATAAAAGAAACATAATATGCATACCTGCTTAGTGATCTTGATGACATAGGACCGCATACATCAGAGTGGATGATTTCTAGGATTCTTTTGGCTTTACTTTCGTTGCTGGGAAATGTCTTCTTTGTGCTCTTTCCTTTCGCACATCCTTGCCAGACCCCATCATGTTTTGCTTGGAATTCCAGAAGACCTTCAACAACTTTGCTTGCAATTGGTAGTGCTCTGTAATGCACATGTACAAGCATTCTATGCCAAAGTTCACTTGGATCTACTATGTCATGGTGGCAAGGCTTGTTTTGGATGGCCCTTTAATTTATAGAATCCTCCTTCTTGTTCTCCAATCACCACCACATCATCTATAGTCTTTCCTCTTGGCCACATGATGACTTGACCATCTATGAATGCAACCCTCATTCATTTTGCATCTAGTGCAGATATGGAGAGGAGGTTAGTCTTGAGTCCTGGCACAAACAATACTTCCTTCATTGTTAGAGACTTTCCATAACCTAGTTTATAGGAAGATTCCCCACTACCTTTTATTGGATATTGGTAGTCATCACCTAGCTTCACCTTGTGAGGTGATTCATGTTCTGATAGTCTCACAAAGGATTCCTTGAATCCATTCATATGTTTGGAAGCCCCACTGTCTATAAGCAAATCATCACTTCCATGAGTAATTTTACCTATGAGAGCGGAGATCAAAACATATTAATCCTCACTTGAAGAATCTTCACTTTCATATCTGGTTCTTTTCTTGGATGGTTCATCATCTTCTGCAGCATGAGCATGATGCCTTATTTTTTTCCCCTTCTTCTTATGAGAGTCAACCTTGTTCTTAGGACAGTATTTTGCAAAGTGTCCTCTTTCATCACATGTATAACATCTCATTTTAGATGGGTCCCTTCTAATTTTATCTCTATGATGAGGATCCTTACCTTTGGAGTAATGAGATCTTCTCCTGCCTTTCTTGGAGTGAACTATAAGAGCTTGATCTTCACATCCCATCTTCTCTTCTCAAACTGCTATCCGAGCTTCTTCTTGAGAGAATTCTTCCCATAGTCTGCTGAACTTGACTAACTTCTTTCTAGCACAGATCCCTTGAATGAAAGAGTTCCATGTCCTAGGGACACCATTCAAGGTGGTCATCACAATTTCTGCATTCTCCACTTCTTCATCTACTGCTTCTAATCGTTCCTTGATCTGAGAAACCCTTGTGAAGTAAGAATAGATGGTTTCTGCATTCTAGATCTTCACATTATTCAGTTGATTCCTCGGAGTCATCTTCTGTTTTATGTTCTTCCCTTCAAACAATTTGGTTAGGGCATCAAACATAGCTTTAGGTGTCTTGAGAGAGGACACCTATGGGATAAGGTGATCTTCGATAGAATCAACAATTATCCTCTTTGCCATAACCATCTTATTCTTATGTAAGGCCTTAGCCTCATCTCCCTCTGGAATTGGAACCTCCTCACGGATGTAGGATTCTAACTCATTTTCTTCCAGGACCAGGGAGATCCTATACTTCCAGGCTTGGAAGTTATCAAATCCCTCAATATTTTCATCAAGCTTGGTATGATGAGACATCTTAAACTGAGAACCTCAAATGGAAATACAAAATATTTAGATCTTACTAGGTCAAGATGTCAAATATGGATTTGGATTTGAACTCCCACGGTACTGGATCAGGAGCAAATTAGGGTTTTGCTTTTTTGGAGATCTATCCACCCAAATTCCTTGAATTTTATCCGTAACTTCAATTTTGGGGAGGAGATCAATCCAGGCTTGGGCTCACTAAAAAAATCCTCTTCTGTGAAAAGCCCTAATTTTTGGTAGCAGTGTTAGGTACAAAACTGAAAAACCTCATAATTGGATTATGCTTCGACAGAAAGATGTGCCCTAAGGAGGAGAATTATTCCACCTTAATTTTGCTGAAAATATGTGGAGGAAGATCCACAAACTAGGAAGCCGTAGTTTCCGCAGCTGCACAGTGTCTTCTTCTCAAGTTAGCTATGATACCATGTTAGTTTTTCAACATTAAGCTAGCATTATTAGGATCTTTAACTAAGAGAATAAAAAGTACAGCAATCAAACACAAGAGACAATGAACACAGTGTTTTTCCTTGGGGAAACCATAAATGGAGAAAACCCCATGACTTCCTCGGAGATAGAATCAACACCAAAATTGTAAAAGCCCAAAACAGTAAGTGATCTCCTGACAGTAGTAACCTTCTTCTTATCTAGCCCTAGTGTCTTCTCCTTCCTCAACTATGCACTACACTTGAGTGTGTATGAGTTGTGTACTAAATAGAGATTCCATCTCTCTATTTATACTATTCCCGGCATGACTAAAACCCTACTAGGGCTGACCTCTACTAGTAGATTCTAATAACCCTAGTGCCCCGGAACTGCAGGGACATTAACCCTTAGACAATCGAAGGGTTACCCATAATTACCTGACATGAATTGCTTACATTATTAATCCTCCTGATCAGAACATCGGGGCATGACAACATGACTCAATTAAATTATAGATACATCTCGGAATAAACATCAAGTTACAATACATAAGATACATAAGATACATAGATGAATACATTCCGAAGTTACAAATACATCAACAAAAAATAAAGAAAAAACCATGATTTGAGAAAGCGTTTACCGAGAAAAGTTGGAGACTTGACTTCCTCCAAAGAACTAAATCCATCACAACATAATGTAGACCTTTTCTACGCCAAAGTAAAGTCACATGATTTTGGACTGAATCCATTACAACATAATGTACACCTTTTCTATAGCAAAGTAAAGTCACATGATTTGATGCAATGACATTTCAATAATATTATATTAAATTAAGCTTAATTCTATTTTTTTATGTGCTTCCTCATGCTAATCTAACCTAACGATAACTCAAAAAATTAGGTCGGCCAATTTGGTTTTCCTTTGGATACATTGTTCTTAATCGTATAAAAACAATAACAACAACAAAATGATAAATCAAAATTGGAAACATCCAACGTCCATACCTTCCCTTTCGAAATGAAAGAAAAAAAACCAAGAGCAGTAGATCGTGGTTCTTCATCGCAGCCACCTCCTCCTCCGGATACTCTCAGTCATAGCAGTGAGTTCAGATCTCTTCAACACAATTACGAGTTAAGAGGTGTGAATCATGAGTTGAATCAGTTGAGAGAGGAACGCATGGGACACACATTCACATGAACTGAGACATCAACATCGACATTGAGAGGCAATTCAGAGGCAATTCAAAGCTAGAGAGAAGCACTTGAGAGGCGTACAGAAGAAATACTGAGGGAACTAGAAGAAATCGATAGGAATATAGAAGCAATTGAGGAAGAAGAAGACTCCCTTGACACTCATGGCTGCATTTCAACTTAACATCTTTCTTTAACATCTTCTCCATTGGCACAGTAATCACTGTGAACTTCTGATAATATCCTATATGGACCAATGTCACTCTGAGTTGCTTCACCCCCGTTGGTGTGGACATATTAACAATTAATGCGATGTTAGGGTGATCTACCAAAATCCCTTCCTTACGAAGGATGTGTCCCAACAAAATGTTGAATCACGCATAGAATATACACTTATGCAGATTTAGCGCAATCTGATGGTTTCAACACCATTCCAACATTAGTCGCAGGTTTGCGATGTGATCTTTCACTAGCCCATACACAGTCCAATCATCTATATATACCGCCAAAATGTTTTGAATGAAATATTTAAGCACAACGACTACTATCCTTGAGAATATTGCAGGTGCGTTCTTGAGGCAAAACGACATCACTGTGTACTGAAAACATCCCCATTCAATGACGAAAGTTGTCTTATGTCAATCTCCATCAAGGGCTTGATGCACATATGTTTGGCACCCTACTTTCCAAAATGCGTGAAGCACATTCATGGATTGGCCCTTATAGATAACTTATTTAATTGCTAGGATTTGATGCTATTTTTTTGGGTATTAATTCACCTTTTTATCACTCTTCAATCAATTTGTTGTCATGAAGATGGTTTTTAATCTGGATTTAGAACATTGACAAAAGCATGTATATTGTGGTGTTATAGCATGTTTTGACACATCAATGTCTTTATGGTTGATGAGACTACTTATGATCTATTGACAAATCAATCTAACCCATAATATCTTAAAAAAACAAGTATTTAGGGGTACACATTAGAGGAAATTTCAACTAAAAATGGGCCTCCTAAGAAAAATAATAAAATAATAGGTAAAATAATAAAGTAATATTTATTAATTTTGGAGGAAGAAAAGAAAAAAACTACTTTTTTTGTTCGTATTTTCGACATATCTCCCTTTTATTTTACTCAAATTTTGATCGAGAGAGCTTCCCATGATTTTACTCAAATTTCAATCGAGTGAGCTCCCTATGATTTTACTCAAATTTTGATTAGGAGAGCTTGACAACATTGATCAATGGTCTTAGAGTCAATATGTAAAGCATGTGTATCCCTTTTCTTACTCCTTTATTGAGGGGAAATGGGGTAGCTTGACTACTTTAAGGGTGAACATTCAAAGGAAAGGAATGGGCAGTTGGGCTATTGCTGAAGTCTCAAAGATGCTTAGATGAGATGAGGATATCTCCTTTTTGGTAGGGGAAAGGGTTCTTTTGATCTAGGGCCCTTGTTCCATTTATATTTTATGTCTTTACATCTAATCATAGCATTTTCATATAATTGTGACCACACATAACTATTGTAAGTGATCTAGCCGTGAGTGAGGATATGATTGCAATAATCTTATCATGCACCTAAGATTAGATTTTTCATGGGGGTTAACCATGTTTAGTGGAGGAAACACATGCCATGGTCCCTAAAGTAACATTTTATAAATATTAAGGGTCATAAATAAGGCCTCAAACCACCAAACAAGACCTCTCTAGGGTATATTTCTTGTATGAATTGGGATATGGGTTCCAATTACAGGTTTTGAGCATTGGGGAAGGTATTCCATAACTATCCCAATGTTGGATGAGGGCCTTATGTTCTAATGAAATATTTCATGGCTCAATATCCCTTAAGGAAGCCTCAAAGCAACATGCATCACCTCTTTAGCGGATTGTTTCTATCCAATTGGAGATATGCATGCTATTAGGATATTTTTGGCTCTAAGAATGGGCATTGGGGCCTTGACAGCAATAGAGGAAGGAAATTCATCTCATGTATACCATCAGGGAATATTTTAGGGATTGTGTTCCATGAATCAAGCCTATAACTATCACACAAGATTTTGCTATGTGGTATCTGGTCCTAAAGTGAGTATGGGTGCCATGAGGAGATTTTTAGATTAATCAATGTGTCTCATGTCCATTACCATTTTTAATGCATGAAACCTAGTCCATTATCATGGTTAATGGTGGAAACCTAGTCCATTACCATGGTTAATGGAGGAAATCTATGACTTATGATCTAAATAAACCTTTTATGCCTCTACAGTGAGGATTAAGGAATATTCAAACCACCACAAGATACTTATTTAGGGGATGTTTGACCTCTATCTAGGATATTGGTTCCACTATGAGGTTTTCTGTAGCCAATATGGGTATAAAAGTCATGAACATTGTAATACGATGAAACTACATAGTATCATAATATTAAGGGCACAAGGCCTTCAAAGACACATTCAACCACTACATAAAACCTATCTAGGTTGTATTTTATCTTAGAGTGAGGATATAGGTCGCATCTATAGGTTTATAGTACTAACAATGGGTCTTAATACCTTTACCAATGTTGAAAAAGATGAAAAATAGGCCTTGGACCATAAACTAAGGTTTTAGAGACTAAGGGACATGGATAATATATCTCAGCATGATGTCAGGTAAGAGATAGAAAACCTAAAATTGATCCTAATCAGCAAACTTCATTGATTAAGTCTTCTTCTGCAAGCTTAATTCCACAAGTCTGTATACGTAGTACAGATCAATTCTCCTATCTACAAATCTTGTTTTGCAATAGTATTTTCGTAATTCCATATTCTGGGTTTGCAATCCTTAGATTCAAAAACGGACTTCCGTAAACTTGTAGCCGCAATGGTCATCCTACAATCAGATTGCAAATCTTCCTTCCCATTTTTCCAAAGATGGGATTCCACAATTTCTCTCCTGCAAATTTTCTTCGGCAATTCCACTTTTCGCAGCTTTAACTAGCTTGCAACTTCGCATTGTAGAACTCATCCTTGACCGTTGATATCTGTGCCTTCTTCTTTATCCGTTGATCTAAGATCAAGTGTGGATATTCACCTTATCTTTGTGGATCTTTTATTTTCCCTGCTCCTTTCTCTTGTGGAATTCATCCACATTCGTCGATTTGTCTAACTCACATATTTTCAATGTATACTATTACAGGTAAATTAATTCGTGGAACGATCAATTTCCTCTTTGTTGTAGTCGTGTGATTACATCCCCATCTTCATGAATTCTATGAGTATTTCTATCAATAGATATGGAGAAATTATGCATACTTATTGTTATTGAAAAGAGAACCAAAACATTTACAAATATCCATTCAGAAACTACAATTTTGTGATGCATTTCATTAACCACGGCATATTACATTACACACTCACTACTCACTCTCTCAAATCATCTCATATCCTATCTCATTACATTGAAAAATTAATATATATATGTATCAAACTGTCAGATCCGAATAGCAAGATATGAACCCTTATAAGAAAACAAATCTACAACTAACCTATCCTCAATCAACCTCTTACAATATTTGAGGGCATCAGTGGAAAATTTCCATTCATTACAAAACCAAATTCAAGTAATTAACAACTAAATGTATCAAGAAATATTCTAGATTCTATTGTTAAAGGGTCAAGAAATATAACAACTTGGAAAACACAGAATACCTGGTGAGATTAATGCATGAATATATAAAATCAAATTCAAAACAATACTGCTAGAATAAAATTTGAACTCTAATAAACAAACATAATTTTCATCTCTTTCAACTTAACGCTCCATCATTCACTGCGTTAAAGTTGGTCCTCAAGAATCATCAAATGCCATGTATAGTAACAACATGATAAGGTAATGTACAATAAATAATCATAACCAATATTTGAATCAACCATATACTCAGATTTTCATATTTGATCTTGTCACTGAAGGGACAAGTCAATCTAGACAAACAATTTATGTAACTTGAGAGAGATCTAGAGAGGGTTAAAGAATAAGCATAATGACAACATACTGACCTAAACTTCTTAGTCAACAAGCACATTCATACCCAGTACAGTCATGCTATCAACACAGTCATGCTGGGTAAGGATGCAGTTAGATACTGCAGATACACACAAGCATACTTTGCATAGTCATGCTTAAAACAACATAGTCCACCCATAAATTGAAACTCACTGTCATGCTAGGGAAGACCCCACATTCCACACAAGAAAACAAGCTCATGGTCACACTAGGGAAGGAACCACAGTCCACCCGAGAAAACAGATCATGGTCATGATGCAGAAGGACACATGGTCCACCAAGAAAATAGATCACGATCACGTTGGGGAAGGACCCACAGTTAATTCAAGAAAATAGATCACGATCACGTTGGGGAAGGACCCACAATTAATTCAAGAAAATAGATCACAGTCATGATGGTGAAGCACCCACATTCCACCAAGAAACATATCACGCTCACGCTGGTGAAGGACCCACATTCCACCAAATAAAACAGATCACAGTCATGCTGGAGAAGGACCTCTCAAGGTATCACTAAGGACCAAGTTTTTTGGCTGTGTTGAAGGACCCACAATCCCCCAAGAAATTGCAAAGAAACAAATCATGGTCACGCCGGTGAAGGAACTACAGTCCACAAAGAAACAGACTCATGGTTACACTGTGGAAGAACCCACATTCCACCCAAGAAACAGACCACGATCATGCTAGGGGAGGACCCAGAATTCAACAGAATCATAGTCACACTGGTCCAAAGTGACCACGTGGAAGGTGTAACAAGGAAACCCCAATCATGGGGGTGGTGCAGCAAGAAATCACATGGAGCATCAAGAAAGATCGTGCAAAGATCATGCAGAGGGAGAGAGTTCATTCACACTCCTTAAGGTAAGGTATCAAAACATTAATAAAAATCACCTATGGACAAAGTAAGATAAAATATCATGAGTCAACTAAGGGGACCACAAAAAAACAAACAACAAACCCAAAAGGTCAAGGTGAACCATATAAGGTGGACATGCAACTCCTTTATAGGACCAACAAGACCAATAATATTTTCTCTCTCTCAAGGTACAGTGTTTTATATATTTTTGTCATCACTGTATAAGATTCATTGTTTATAGAAAGTAGAACCACTCCATACCCACTCCATACCACAACATGTGCACAACAATGAGTTTTATAACAAGAGATTTCCACACAATAGCCATCTTTCGAATCAACAACAATCACAATTTCCTAATGAGTTAATATGCACTGCACACAAACATGATGAAATTAAAGAACATGATAATCCATTTAAGAAAACATTTAGAAAACACATTTCAAGAAACACACATTAAGTAATATTCCATTTACGTATTGAAGTAGAAAAATAAAGTATATGAAAACTCTAACATGGGCATGGGCACCAAAATTTGACAAACAAAAACCAGTTTCATACTTTTAAAAGTAATATTAAACATAATTGTTGAACTAGCCAACAGTTCAGTAACCCTCAAGAACCATGCTTCAAGAATGCATAGAGAAATATTTGACAATCGATAACTTCACATAGAGTTATCCCAACCATTCGGCATCCGAACCATTCACCGCACCTGAAGATAAGAGAAATTAAAATGAGTATGAAATTTATACAAACAAATCAACAATAATACAAAAAATACTACTTCATAAATAAGTTATAATATAGTAGTACAAAAGATAAGATAAATTAGAATGGTTTGAAAACTTCACCCTATTTAAATTTTTAATGAAATCCTAAAAAATTATGTTGTCATTTTCTTCTAACTTGTATGTGTCTTTCTTGATATTATATGATAGGTTTGTCGTGGCTATAATAGATTCAATTTGTATGAATAGATGATTAGTTGAATCATACTTGTACATGAATTGCCCCTTTATTCTATTGTACCAACAACATTGAAGCTCAAAACGTTCAGGCCTATCCAAAATATCAATGTCATTATTGTAATCAAACACCCTATTACCATCCTTCTTTCTTATTCTTTGAAATCTTACAATGTACTAAGTCCCAGAAGAAACGTTGTGCTTTGTACTTTGAGATACACCTTTTCTTGTAGTATGTTCAGCTATAGCTATACACTCACTCTCAAATAACACCACACAATCTGATCCAATTACAAAACCATTTGCAACACCCTTTTGGGGGGTCTCTCATCTCACCTGAAGTATACTCCATTCCTCACTTTAGTCAATCTATCTTTTGATAATGTTAGGTTTCTGTTCAATTGACTAACCAAACAATATTTGTACATGTACTTGCCATCGAGCTCCACCACTGGTTTGGTAGTTATGTTTACATTTTCATCAATGAAATCTAAAATTCCATCCAACTCATGCCTCCACTCACTTTCCATCGTTTGCAATTCACTATCATTGAGTACCATAAAAGACGAAGATTGGAATATGGATGTGGAATTACTCAATGGATAATTATCAACTACTTCATCCACATCTTCAAATGATGGAACATTGTGATCCTCTATCCATGGTTTAAACCACCAAGAATCTTCTGTGTGTCCTTTTGGTTGCATGCCAAGACCTTGTAAAATTCCCTGTGCATCCTCCAATCCTATCTTGAGAGCTTCTATAATTTTATTATCTATGTAAATTGAATCATATTGTGACAAGACATCACCTTCCTCTACTATTTGTTGATGCAATTTGTTCCAGATACTCATTTGTTTCTTATGATATTTATTGAAATGAAGCCCTTGGGGATTCGATTCTTATTCATCAACTCTATTAAGGGTTCCAATAGCATGAAGTAAGTCAGAAAAATCATATGCCCTCTCTACTCCAACCATGCCACTGACTTTGATAAAGAATTTCTCACATACATCTGACCCATTCAGGGGCAATGCACATGGTAAGTTAGAGTATTGATCACAAAATAATCTCATCAACAAAACCGCAAAGTGGCAAGAAATTTTCACATCTTGATATGCCTCTTTTCTAATGAAATTAATGTTAGCATTAGTATTTGCCTATTCTCTAACCCAACATAGCCATAAGGTGAAGAAATGATGGACTCTTGAATAATTTCACACTCTTTCCCAAAGAGTTAAACTAGGAGACAAAAAAATATCAATATAGTCAGCAACAATTGCTAGATAGGTCTCTGTACCCGATGTCCTCTCTATCCTGCCACCTGTACTTCTCATTTTTTTCAAGAACCTCTGGGCATGCCTTGAAACAATGCATTGTGTTGAACCCAATTTTTTGGTGATAAATCCTCTCTATATCCTTAATTTTAAGCTTCCAAGTCATCCACTTTAAAATTGTTATAAACCATTTTTACATGGTTAAAACTAATCAACACTTTTCCAACAATCAGATCTTGTCGACCACTAAACAAAGGATTCACTAGATTTTTGCCATTGTGGATGTAATCTTGGTCATGAAATGTTGTTACTTTAAATCCATCATACAACCCAGTTAGCCTCCACCATTCCCAAGGAATTTGATATCTCATGCCTCTCGTTGAGTAATAATCCTTCAGCATAAGCATTCTTCTCCTACTATCCCCATCTGAGGAATGACCAATAATAGGTCCTAAAAAATATTCCACATGTTTCTTCCATAGTTCTTCTACTTTTTCCCATTGTCAATGGACAAAATTTGCATCAAACCTGTTGCATGTTGGATGAACAACCACAACCAAATGATGAAGCTTCTCATGTAAAGGGTTTGCAATAATAACACATGCATAATGGCCAATCACACAATTCTTGAAGGCATCTGTAATAATCTCATATCTTGCAGTTCCCTCACCAACTATCACCAAGAAATGTGATTGGAACTTATGTTCTTCTTTCTTACCACAAAAACCCACCAATGTATCACTTTTTTCTACCCACCTTACATATTTTTTCACAACAGTTTCATCTTCAGCAAGGCATACAGGAATTGGGACCTCTATACCATGTTTGGCTTTATAGGAAGCATAAACTTTTTCGATTGTCTCAAAGATGTAGTCTTGCTCCCATGGGATATATGTCAATGATTTTCTAACTTGCCTTAAAGTTGTAGATATCAAAGGGCCATCCAGATTCAAGCTAATAAAGCTATGTAATCTAGGACCTCCCCATAACTTAATCATCTCATAAATGGATTGAGTGGATGCACTATACCTTCTACCCGACTTTGAATGAACTAGGTTGTGAAATATATCTTGAAAAAATTCCCAAACTACATCTTTACCTTGTAATTTTCCTTGCTTATGAGCCTCACACACATCCTTGAAAAACCTAAACACGTCCTTCCTTCCTACAGATTTGAACAACTTTTACCTTAGAGACCTTGTTCTTATAGATAGTGTAGCAACGTTTGTCCTCTCCCATGAAATATATCGCATTGTTAACCTATGTGTATCATTTGAATCTCTTGCAACAATTTTGAGTTCATTTTGGGTCAAATGGTCCAACCTTCTCGCTTTTCCCTGTGTTACCACCTAAGTTGTACTTAGTGTTTTTTTTATCAAGGGAGCCTGGTGAACTAGACAAAGATTTTTTGTTCAGACTTCAGAAGACCTTTGGAAGTACTTCTGGGAAGGGCTTGTTGTACTATATCACATGTTCATACCCCATGGGGGAATTGTAATAAATGTTCTGGCATGATAGTGTCTATAAAAGACTCGGTCTCTTAGAATTTATTTGACAATCTAATTATCCTTGGGTGTTTTTTCCCTTGGTTATTATTGGTTATTGAATAAACGACTGTTAATTTCTAATTTTTTCACTCCATACCTCCAAAGTTGGGGTGGTATGCTTGGCATTTAGGCCTATTGAAGCTATTAGAGTCTATGTGTCAATGTATAAACATGCTAGGCATCATGGTTGTGTCATATGAACATGTCTAACTCCCCTTAGGTTTTTTCAATTTTTTTAACTTTTTCAGTGTTTTTTATTAAAATTTAATTTTTCCAAAACTTAGGGTATTTTTTAATAGTTTAATTGGAAAAATTGGTTTTGTAATAAAAGTGGGCCAAATAATCAGTTTCAGTCATGTAGGTGCTCATTCTCAAGCTAAGAGAACCATGTAAACCCATGGACCCACTTTTTTTAGGTTTTTGAGTGATTTTCCATCACTCAAGTTAGAAAAACCCAAAAAATCAATTATTGATTATTTTAATTAATAAATTGATGAAAAATGGAGCAAATACAGTGGATTCTCAGTCGATTTGATTGAAATTAGTTAGATCTAAACTAGATTGACTAGATCTGACAAATCCTTGACTGAAGCAGGTGATATGAATAGATCCAAATTTTATCTTCAGCATCCTTTATCGGGAATTGTGCGTTCTCTCTCTCCTCCACACGTGTGGGCTCTCCTGGAAGCTTTGTGGATTGATGTGTCAGTCTGTGGATTGATTTGTTAGTCTATGGGTTGATGTGTCAGCTCAATCAGCCCCCCGATTGACAAGTAGGCTCAATTCAGCTTCATATCAGCATTGATGGACTCTCCTTCAGCTGTAGTGGTCTGTCTCTTTGGGATTTGCTCCCCTCCTGGGTTGGAGCTCCTATTTTTGTATAAATCAAGCTCATATCACCTCTTCCAATCTAGTTAGAGCTGGGATTGAGGTGGTTCTGCTATTGTACTGTTGTTATTGTTAATTTGAAATAAAGAGAATCTTTGGAGGCAAGACGGTGTCATGTCATTGTATGTGTAGATGAGCATTGCCATTTTTTACTGAGGTAACCTGTATCTATGTTCATAATTTGCTGATTGTTTGTGGATTCATTGCTAAGATTGATAATAAGCTTATTATAATATTGATAGGAAAGGAGCTTTTCAATAAGTTTATTGGCCATCTCTTTCCTTTGATGCATGTTTAGAGATCTAGATTCAGCATTTTTTATAAGTTTATATGCATGTTATTCTGAATCTCTGTGTATGTATTAACTAGATCTCACAAGTATTTTGGAAAGTCTTTAATTTCAGTTGCAAGTTCCCAGCTTGGAGTGGATTCTAATATTTTTTTCTTCTTCACTCTCTCCAAAACCATCCAAAGGCATAGTCCCTCAACATTCCACTTGAAAGCTCCACGGTGTATCTTCAAGGCTACCAGCACTCTTCCTCTCTCTTCCTCCTCATAAAATTCAATTTTCTCACATGGTTACTGTGTTCGAAAGCTTTGTTATAATTTGGATCTGTTATACTAAAGTAAAATTTACATAGATATGCTATTTCAAATCTCATAGTCTAGATCTCATTTCTGAAAAGTATCATTGAGCATTCTAGATCTAGCATAAGGAAATCGTTCGTTTTGCATGGCAAGTTAAAGAAAATTAGTAGGATGCATGCTCTAGATTCACTTTTCTATTTTAAAAAAGATTAAATCTATAAATCAGTGCATATTTCATTGGCTGCATAAAAATCAATCCAAGATCCAAAGGAAAGCTTGCTTTCCTTGGTTCCTTTTTCACATGTTTAGCTAGTTTTAACTTAGTCTTTTTTGAGTTAAGGTAGGCTGACCCAAAGGTACTCCTAAAGTTATTTTGGAAATATTTTATTCTAAAATGCTTGCTGATTTTTATCAGGTGTAACAGAAAACAAAATAAGTTGCTGTTCGAAAGTGGCCTCGGGAGCGTTCAAATCCCCCTAGGGGTCTCCCCTTTCACTAAAATTTAATTTTTTTTGAAAGTTGTAAGATCTTGGTTTCATCTTGTATAAGGAACAAGAGATTTCTGATATTTCAATTTGCTGATATTTTAACCAATAATAATAAAATAAAATATTTTCTGAGTTGGCTCTTTTGAGCTCGCTCCCCATCCCCCTAGGGGGGATCTGCGTCTGTTTCACTTTTTTGCATTCTTCCATTTTTTCTACTCCAGTTTAGTATTGACATGTAGGATTGTATACTTTGATATAATTTTTCATTATTCCATATTTTAATTTCAAAAGTAATCATACTACTTACCCCATGACTTCCCGATTGACCCACAAGGGGAAAGAGATGCGTGGTAGGACTAATTAGAAAACCGGTGTTGTGTATCTTTGATTCCATTTTCATTAATTGTTTTGTTAGTCATAATAAAATCAAACCCTCCTTGATTCCTCGATTGAGGTCCACTTGGATCGAAAGAGGTTCCTAGAGGGTTTTCTTTTTAACAAGAACACCTACTTTAAAATTTACTAAAAATAACAAAGAATCTAGTGTGTATGCTATGTACTTGGATGCGGTTCACCCGATCAATCAAGCTGCATCAAAAGAACTTGAGTGACTAGAATAATTAGGATTCACTCTCCCCAAATTGACAAACCATCAGGCAAAAATCCAACGCCTTGATCAAACCATTACGGTGGAAAAATACCCAAAGGAAGCGAGAACTCCTAAGAAGTGACCTCGGGGTGCCGATCTCTATTACAACTTTGGGCAAATTATGAAAAACAGCCTCAGAGACTCCATTCATCCCACATATTCCCTGCGGGTAGCCATGATGGTTTAGTTTTGGAATACTTCAAGTACCCACTGGGTATATCTGGTGTTATAACGGATTTCACCACTCTAGGTGAATCACACTTTGTATGGCCTTCCCCTGTCCCGCTGCAGACTATTTAGACCCCATGGACCATCTTTTGTCCTTTGATGTTTCCTTGATCATCCCTAAAAACATATAAAAAATGATATACGCGGATTTTAACCCGATAACCGCGTACATATGCAGGTTTGACCCATATAACCGTGTACATCAGGATGTGTGAATAATCCAAATCCTTTTGGAGTTTTCCTTGACATGGATCCGACTCATTCAACTCCTGGCCTTCCCTATTCCTTGAGATCGCTTAGATTCAACCTTTCATTATCCCTTTGAAAGCTATATAAGGAACCCCTTGGTACATTGAAGGCATATAGAGAGAATTGAAGCAAAGAAACTATAGTCCATTGTTGCCAGAACTTATACTTGAGTCTGCATCCCTTTGTCCCTTAGAGAACTATTGTGTTCTTCCCAAGATTTCCTTTTGCTTGTGAGCTTGCTATCGAGAGATGGAGGATTGATGTGGTGGAGGCCCAAGTGGGGGATTTAGTTTATCCGGTTCGCAGACATGTCGTCAGAGGTTGTATCCATCTTGTAATCTCTGATTTATATTAATAGAAATATCTTTTCCTATCCAATGATGTGTGTTTGATTGAAGATTGTATCCACTGGAATATGTCAAATTCTTTTACATTATTGATTATATATGCTAGAATAGTTCTAACACCATGATATATAGTATGCTTGTATTATTTACTTGTTGTTGAGGAAAGCACTATAGCAATTCAAGCTGAAGATTGGAAAGCTCAACGGGGATCTACTTCAACTGTCTGGAATAAGGTACGAGGTATGATCCTTTAGTGTTAGACATTTTATTTCTATTGCATATTGGAAAAGATTGATTTCTGGAGTCAAGCTATCTGTTGTGGTACCCCAAGCCATAGGAATTTCTCTCCGTAACATCTGGAGTCCCCTCACCTAAGTTAAATTACTCAGCTTCTTACATTAATTTAAAATTAACCAAGATACAATTGCACAACATTCATTCCAGCACTTGCAAGCGCTCTTAATTGTTTTTTGACTCCATTTTCAAGGCACTAGTCAACTATTTATTTCTTTCAATCTATATGTGATTGGGTGTCATTTTCATGCTTACTTGTGATTATCTTATCATGTTATTTGTTGTTTACAACTATTAAATCAAAACTCCTAAAAAAATTACTCTTTAATACCATCATCATAATAAATAATTTTGCATTAGTAACTTAATAGGGTCTACCCCCCTTGGCTTCATTAGGATTTGAGCCTAAACGGAGGAGTCAAGAACAAGGTGACAGCCTTGAGTCAAGACTTTCCCCCAAGGACACACCGAGTGGCTTCAAGATTTCTGCCACATAACCTATGTGTGTGAAAAGCAGCAACACCCTGTATCTCTCCCATGTCTTTTCATGTTGCTCCTTGATTCATGATATAAACGCATTCGAAAGTCACCACAATTAGGTATCATCTTACAAAAATTGCATGTCAATGAATCACAATGTATTCCTATTTCAGAAACCCTCTTGCAATGAATATGTCTGTATGTACCATTAATACTGCATTCAGTACCATGATAATTTAGTGTTCTCCTAGTATTTTTCTCTATGGCCCACATTTTTCCACCACGTTTCTCATCCATTAGAACCTTTGTGTCCAATCTCTCCCCTCTTCTCTCAATATAGGGATCCCAATACCCCCAACATAATGATATTGGGGGACATATTTGTCCTAGACCAAGATGAAAAAACGCATTATTTAATGATCTCCTAACTGCTACTAAAAAGTAATAACAAATAAAGTAATGTGCATATTCAAATTCAAATTAAATTAAAACTTGGATAATTTCCATGTAATGTCCCCTTTTAGGACATTTTATTAGAATGCCCAATTTTCCAATTTTTTCACAAATTTGGCTCTTGACTAGTTTTAGTGTCTTGGTCTCCTAATCAGACCAATTGCTCCCAAATATTAAAATAAGGTGTATTACTGATATAATAACTTAATTATAATTTTTAGGGGTGTATTATGGCCTTCCAAACACTTTTGCAAGTTTTTACTAAATTATGAACAAGATGGATGATTTTACATGTCAATTTTGGGCTCAAATCCCCCCCTTCCCCCGGGGTAAGTGGTAGAAATGGATTCTCAAATGTGAAGAAACCCACTCAAATTATTAAATTTATGTATTATATGTGTATAATACATTCTCAGAGACTCATATGCATAACAATCGAACTCCCATGGTTGTTATCACTTCATTCAATCAGATATAAAAAAACTAATTTTGGACCCTTGGGAAAACGAGATGTAATTTTCTCCAAATGATATGAAATTCGACCCAATCACCATAAATTCTCATTTAATTAACATGAAACCCATAGTATACATTAATTACATTTATTTCAAGAGCTTACAACAAGGTATTGGGGAAATGGCATTGTTTCTTCAATATTGGACAATAATACATGAGATATCTTGGATTTTAGACCTGAGAGCTTTCTAAAATTAAATCACAGATAATTTAAATCAGAATACAAAATAATGGAGCAATATAATCTCCATCAAATATATGAATAGATAACCAAGTGCACATCGCACCATAGAGCTAAAATATGATGAGAAAACTTGAGATGAATGGAAGAACAAGTTGATATTGAGATGTCCGTGAAATTCTTGTAGCTTTAACCTGAAAATAAGAATCCATTAAAACTCCATGAAATACCTAAGTTTCCTTTCCAAACACCAACTAGGACGGGAATCTTTCACCCTCAAAATTGGCTTAAGCAAGCAAACTAGTCATCCACTAGCTCTCACAATTCACAAATGACAATTTCACAAATGAGAAAAATATTCTTCTCATGGCTGATCCCTATATTTTATAAACATTATTAGTATTATAAGTTTCCAAATCCATCCATAAACCAAATCCAAGTCTAATTGGTGTGTTTGCTCATGATATTCCATGTGGCCTCTCTCTTCACCTTCCCTCTTCTCCCAAATTTGAGTCAAAGCCTCTTGGCCTTCTCCAACTCCCAAATTCAACCTCTAAGATGCTCTATTCAGTACTGACATGTCCGCATGTTATTATTTCATCCTTAATAACTGACGTGTTCCATAACTATCGTAGAATCTCCATCATTGGTGTCATAGATGCCATAAATGTAAGGGGAATCTAGCCAAGTGTCCATGAAAATCCTATTTGGCTCTTCCTCTCCCATATAAGTTACAATTCATAAAAAATTATACCTATTAAGTATATGGAAAATTATATTGACCTCATAATCCATCCAAAAACATTATGCTTCCCATACATTTGAAATTAAAAGAGGAGGATGCCATTTAACATAGGAATTCTAGCTTGAGTGGGCCCCATAGTCTCCACGTGTCTCCATTCTCCATAGCCATTTCAATTTTCTCTTGTATTTATTTAATATGATACATTATTAAATATTTATCCTCTTCTAATGTATAAACATCATTTATTATCCCCCTTATTCCAAATCTCAAAGCTTCCACCCCCAACCTAGGAAACTAGTGATTTTCCTCCTTGGCAATTATTTGACTTTTAGTATCCCTTTGACAACTTTCATGAATATGGAAAATGTGATTTGGCCATTTTGACCCAATGCAAAATTTGGGACATTAAAAATCCTCCCTTCCCAATATTGCTTGTCCTCAAGCAATTTCAAACATGGTTGTTAAAGAACCTGCTTTCTGTATGATTCTTTGAAGTTGCCACTGAGCTGCCCACCTTGAGTCTTTGAGATTCCATGAATATTTCAGAGAGGAACCACCATGATTTATTTTGCACTACTCTGATTAACATCACCTTATTAAATTGGTAATCCATCTCCCATACTTCTTGTTTCTCAAAGAATTTGAAATCAATGGGACTAAAAACTATCCCAGGGTCCCATTGCTTGCATTGCACTCCAACAATTAAGAGTGCTCTCCAACCCATACCATTTGGAAAGAGAATTAATGGATCCCATTTTATTGTATCCATTCTTCCAAACATCATGAGTGCATAATATATATCATCAAAGTATATAAAAACATAATAATAATGTACATCAAGGAGGGGCCTCACCAAGAAATCATGAAAGTGCTTATACCTCCCAGTGAGCAGAATACCATTTGCCAAGTACATACATGATTCAAGTGACCAATCAAATCTGCTCCAATGACATAGGTTAGTATCCCATGTCCTATAATGCTGCTCCAAAATGAATTGATATGCATCAAAATATTCAGCCATGTATTCTTTCATCCAAGAATTGAATGAAGAATCTCCACTCAAATTTAAACCAAATAGTGAGCAACAGAAATAAAGAGACTTAAAATTAATCAAAGAATTATTACCCATACATCCATGAATGAGTGAATCATAAATATATAACAATGTATGTGGCTGGTAACAAAATTTTTATCCTATCATAAGTCTATTCACCCTAGTGTTGGATGAAGTTCCTCCAACATCAAATGAACCAAGTGTTGAGCAATAAAAACCATGAGTCTTCAAGTGACTCAAATGCATATCATAGGTGCATCCATGTAGATGTGCATCATCAGAAAGTAACAAGGAATGCTTCTGAAAATGTGAATAATAATGTGCTCCAAATGATATGTAACATGAATCAATATAATCATCCATGTGTTCTTTCATCCAATAAGAAATGGAGAACCTCCACCAAAATATGAACAAAATAAGGAGCAAGGAAAACATGAAGACTTCAAGTGGCTGAAAGAATTCTCATCAATACACTCATGAATATGTATATCATCAAGTAACATCAGAGGATGTTGCTGCAAATAATAATGTTCTTCAATCATATAACTCTTCACCGAAGTGTATGATGAAGTTCCTCCAACTTCAAATAGACTAGGAAAGGAGCAAGGAAAATCATGAGTCTCCAAGTGACTTAAGTGAACATCATAGGTGCACCCATGTAGATGTGTATAATAATAATGTAAAAAAGGATGCTGCTGAAAATGTAAATAATATGGTTCTCTAATAATTCCTTCATCAAAAGGGTAAATATAATGTCCATGCTCTTCATGTGGAACCATCAAAAAGAAACCTTTCACCCATACTTCATTAGGATGACTGCTGCAAAATTTAGAAGTGTAGGATGTAGGAGAAAGAACCAACTCACCCAAATGATTAGTAAGTGAAAAATTGTCATAATGTGAAGGATCCATAGGGGTATTATTATTCAGCTCCTTTAATAGTGTGAAACCTTTGTCATTTATTGGTGCCAATGTAGAGGAATCATGCTCTTCTTTAAAAATTGCATACCCTTCATCAAGAGACAATTCAAGTTCCTCTTCCACCACATAAATTGTTTGGATATATTCAAGTTCATATTCAAACACATAAAGTAAATTCAAATTTCCAAATTTCTCATGATCCACCATGTCATGATAATCCTCCAAACAATCTACCATTTGACAATTTGAAACATAGGAGGAAAAACAAGTGTCTTGCAAATTTTCAAGAAGTTGCTCATTTTGAATTGTGAGCTTATTAATAACTTCATTCTTCAAGAAGGATTAATGTAACCATTAACTAATCTCAATGAAATTTATTCTATAAAAAATAAAATACATGAAATTACCTTTGATGTTGCACATTGCTCTTTTGATCTTCTCCATGTCTTCAAGGAAGGATGGCTCCTCGAAGGAAGTAGCTCTCCAACAAGAATTTGATACCAATGCTTGAGTGTGATGGAGTATGTTAAGGGCCTATTGGATATTATTTTCATTCATATTTAAGGAACCTTCAATAAAATTAGTCTCTTGAAAATGAACCTCCTTATCTTCTTCCTTCTTGCTTGGACCAACTTCATGAAGCTCAAGTGGTGATGGGGAAGTTGATCTTGTTTCTTATTCAACTGCTACAAGGTCTTCATTTTCATGTTTAATGTAATTTTGGGTTTCAGTAACATTTTTAAATCTAATATCTATGTCACCAACATATATTTGTGAGAACCCATCAGTAGGTACTCCTTCATAGTTCAAGCATCCATCAATAGATGCTCTTTGGTCCATATCCATAGTAGAATTTGTTTCAGAATGATATTCAATAGTTTCAAGGTACTCTCATTCCTTCTAATGTGATGTTTCCTCATCTTTTACAAAGTAATTTGGGAGTTAATTTCTATCCTCTTCATGTAATACTTCTTCTACTTCACCTATTTCAGAACTAGGTGGTTCATGGCTCTCCTGCTTTTTCTCCTTCAAGCTAGCTGATGAATTTTTCCCCTTGGTATTTCTAAAATCAATATATTTTTCCCAACTGTGGATAGGCAAAAATTCAAACCCTTTCACAATATTATTTTTCATGTATTCAAGGATAGGTTCCATGCTTTTTATTATCTCCTCACCATCATATGAGGTTCTCTTTTCATGCCTAGTCATAGTTTTCCAAACATTGCATTCTTCTCCTACTTTTTTTTCCTCTTCAACAAAAGCACTTTTGGGTTTCAATATATAATTGTGGCACCTGAAATATTGTAATAATAAATATCATACCAAATAAGGTGCCAATATCATGTTCTGATACCACTGTAATGTCCCCTTTTAGGAAATTTTATTAAAATGCCCAACTTTTCAATTTTTTCACAATTTTGGCTCTTGACTAGTTTTATTGTCTTGGTCTCCAAATCAGCCCAACTGCTCCAAAATATTAATATAAGGTGTATGAATGATATAATAAATTAATTATAATTTTTAGTGGTGTATTATGGTCCTCAAAAAACTTCTGCATGTTTGTACTAAATTCTGAACAAGATGGATGATTTTACATGGCAATTTTGGGCTCAAATCCCCCCGGGGTAAGTGGTATAAATGGCTTCCCAAATGTGTAGAAAACCACTCAAATTCTTAAATTTAATCAGGGGATGTATATAATACATTATCAGAGACTCATATGCATAACCAATCGAACTCCCATGGCTGTTATCACTTCATTCAATTAGATATAAAAAAAACTAATTTTGGACCCTTGGGGAAACGAGATGTAGTTTGCTCCAAATGATATGAAATTCAACCCAATAGGAACAAATTATCAGTTACTGAACATGAAACTGATATTATACATTAATGAAATTTAATTCATTCATAAATCATCAATGGTGCGCACATATATTCGATTCCATCAAAATTGCAAGAGTTTACAACAAGGTGTTGGGGAAATGGCACTGTTTCTTCAATATTGGACAATAATACATGAGATATGTTTGATTTTAGAACTGAGAGGTTTATGAACTTAAATAAAATATAATTTTCATCAGAATACAAAATACTGGAGCAATAGAAGCTCCCTCAAAGAGATGAATATCTCACCAAGTGCGCCTCACTCCATAGAGCTGAAATATGGTGAGAAAACTTGAGATGAATGGAAGAACAAGCTGATATTGAGATGTACATGAAATTAAAATAGCTTGAAATTGAAAATAAGACTCTATTAAAGCTACATGAAATACCTGAGTTTCCTTTCCAAACACCAACTATTACGGGAATCTTTCACCCTCGAAATTGGCTTAAGCAAGAAAACTAGTCATCCACTAGCTCTCACAATTCACAAATGAGCACAAGATTATTATCATGGATGATCCCTGTATTTTATAAAAATTATTAGTTTTATAAGGTTCTAAATCCATCCAGAAACCAAATCCAAATCGAATTGGTGTGGCTGCTCATGCTATGCCATGTGGCCTCTCTCTTCACATTCCCTCTTCTCCCAAATTTCAGTAGGAGCCTCTTGGCCTTCTCCAACTCCCAACTTAAACCTATAAGATGCTCTATTCATTCCTGACATGTCATTATTTCAATATTTAATCCTTAATATCTGACTTGTGTCATAAATTTCATAGAATATCCATCATTGGTGTCATAGATGTCATAAATGTAAGGGAAATCTAGCCAACTATCCATGAAACTCCCATTTTGGCTCTTCCTCTCCCATGTAAGTTACAATTCATCCAAAATTTGACCTATGAATTATATGGAAAAGTATATTAAACTCATAATCCATCCCAAAACATTAGGCTTCCCATACATTCGAAATTACAAGAGGAGGATGCCATTTAACATAGGAATTGTAGCTTGTGTGGGCCCCATACTATCCATGTGTCTCCATTCTCCATAGCCATTTCAATTTTATCTTGTATTTATTTAATAATATGAATTATTAAATATTTATCCTATTCTGATGTATAAACATCATTTATTATCCCCCTTATTCCAAATCTCAAAGCTTCCACCCCCAACCTAGGAAACTACTGATTTTCCTCCTTGGCAATTATTTGAATTTTAGCATCCCTTTGATAACTTTCATGAATAAGGAAAATGTGATTTGGCCATTGTGACCGAATACAAAATTTGGGACATTAAATTCCACACCTAAATTATAAGTATGTGGACTTGTAGAATCCACATGTAATGGTGATGGCAGTGATTGGATCAAGAACTTAGACAAAATTTGTTGGGACTTTTCATTGGTAGGATTATTCAGGCTCCCAACTGTTCCACTAATCAACACAACTATATCATGTGAAGCCTCAACTGTAGTATTAATAGTGTGATTCTTTGATTTCATGTGTTCATTTAGGTAACTGACAATATTACCACTTGCCAGCACCAAAGAGAACCATCTCTTGCATCGTGTACATTCCACTCTTATTTTTTTCTTGTCCTCATAGTTTGCAAGTGTTGCTTCCACCACCTTTAACAAATTAGGATCTTCTGTTTGGTTGAAATCATGTAGAAGTTTGATTTCTCAATCAATCTCAAGTTGATCTCTGGCCACTATTGTCTTCTTTTCTTTGTTACCTGAAGGAATTTCATTAATTCCAAACATTGAAATTTGACATTGATGGGACCCTATTTTCATATGATTTTTTTAAAGTTACGAATTGTTCATGCTGCCAAGGATACTTCTCCTGTTCGTTAATAAATGCCACATATTTCACAGCATATCTTTATATTAGGTTTTAAATTTTCTAAATATACCTTTAGTGTTAGATTCTCCTTGACAAACTCTTCCATTAAACTATTCACTTTATGTTCCCAAGATGACAAAACATTAGGATCAACCACAACTTGTTCCACTGACTCAAACACTTTACCAAATATTGGTTGTTTATGCATAGGTTCCTCTACATTCCCTTCAATGTTTTCAGAGATTGGTGTTCCTTCCATTACATGTGATTATAATGTATCAGCAACCATCGTGCATACTTTCCTCTTAATTCCTACATTTGTTGTTGTAGGTTTCCTTCTTTCCTCTTTCTTTGCATTTAAAGGACATCCAGTTGAGCCAATAATAAAATCAAAAGGATATTCAAATAAATTCATCATTCACAATTTCAGAATGGATATCATCATATGTACAACCTTTTTGACACTGGACTGTGCCAAGGGGATAATTCTCTTCACCAATAAAAATTCCAAAGTCCACAACATCACTTGGATCCATTTGCATTTACATACATGTGTACCTTTTAGTTGGGTAAGAAATGAATAAAATTATCATAATTTTTTCAAAATTTTGGATATTATAAGGCTACGAAATGAGGTGAGTGCATCCATAAATAAATGAAAAAAAAAGTAATTCAAATTTACACATGCATATTAGTTCATTAATAAAACAAAGAGCTAGGAAGCAAGGTATGCACTTTCAATACAAATATCTAAAAAGGATGAAGAAATCTTACTATCAGGATGAAACACCTTGAAACAAAATGTATTTTTAGTGGCCTATTCAAATAGCCCTCCCCAAACTCAAAAGTCAGCTTCAACGTACCTGTAGAAGATCAAAAGGTGATCAAAACAAGAGATGAAAAAACATAGAGGTGATCAAAGGTCTTTGTTCTTTTTGGAATTTAGTCTTGTTCTTTTTTATGAAAATGCCCCAAGCATTACAATCTACTCTAGGAAATGATAAAAACATCCTAATTGACTAATATTCCCAACCTGCAAGCCTAAGTTCTATTCTACATGGTGTTTGGACTTGGGGTAAGAGAAAAAACTTAGTAATAAGTGAACTTGCCTAATACATGAAGAATGGCCTAAGAAGAGATAAATTTGTTCAATAGTCACTCACAAAGCTCAAGTAAACCATTTTGGAAAATTCCTATATAAATGCAACAACTCTTAAATTCACTCCCTAGATCTTTGAGATAAATTTTGCATCCAAATAGTGAAGATTACGTAGCTGTTAGAGATTCCACATCTCGACAACACAATGAAATTGCAGCCATAACACTTTAAGCGATCTATATCTCTCACATTAGTGTGAATAGGTATTGTAGCTCTAATGACAGGTAACAAATAGAAATCAGCAAGATTTTAGAAGGGAGGCATTTAATTTCACATCATAATCTTAATATGCATACTCCTTTTATCATCAACTTTGTAGACCTAATCAAATTGATGTAGACAGTGCTGGAATTACACTTACACAACTTTTTAGCTATGTAGAAGATATGTGGTGACACATCCATTGTTAACATAACATTGGACTGGTCACCTTTTAGTAAACAAGGCACATATACTATACAACACATAACATGTTTTATAAATGTTATATAATATGAAAAAAATGAATTATCAAACTTCATATAACGACAATTAGTATTAAATATAGTTATGAAATTACTCTTCTTCTATTAAATAATTTAGTTATGTAGAAGATATGCTATGAAATATTCTCTGTCAACATTGGTGTTAACACCTATATTTAACAAAAGAGATATAAGACCAAGGGGAGGTAAGATTGTGTTGTTTAAATACTTTGATTTAAAGGTATAGTACAAAGGAGACTTGATAGTCTAAAGAGCAGCCAAGTTGGAAACAAATCCTGAGCTGCGATTGAAAGGAGGAGCAAATCCATGGATGATACTCCTTCCGCCCTTCAAAACATGCGAGTAAGATAGGGGAAGTTTGGGCCTTTAGCCGCCTGCACACATCAAGGGCTGTAACATTGTTCGGGGATGATCTACGGCTCATGCCAAATTCGTCGTCTGAAAGTGCAAGATAGTTAAGGAAATGGAGGACCAGCAGAATCACATATAATCCTCTCGATCCGACGGTGGAGGGATGGAATCGGATCATATCGGCGGTCGGATTTGATTCCGCGGCGGGTAAGCATCAGGGATTCCAGCGGAAAGGGTGCGTGGAGGTTGATCCAACGGCTGAGGATTGAAGACAGCATGGATCAATGGATATGTTGGTTTCCGGGAAATTAACATGCACGCAGGCTAATCTTTGAACCACCCAGCGGAATTCGTTACGTGCTGCCTGATCCGATGATTGGAGATCAGAGCATAGTGGATCGACGGCTGGCAATGATTCCGGAGTGGAAACTTGTGCACCCGATAAATCCACAGAGCCTAGCGGAATGTGATACGTCTCACAGGATCGGGCGGTTGATGAGCGCCAGGCAATCTCATCGACGGCCGAAAAGGATTCCGGAGGAGGCACAAGCGCGGAGGATAATACCGGACTACCTGGCGGAATTTGGTACATGGCACTTGATCTGATGGCACATGGTCAAAGGCAGATCTCATCGACGGCGGAGAGTAATTCCGCTGATCTAAGTTGCCCGATGGATAAATCCAAGGATCCCAGCAGAATTGAGTGGGCGCCACATGATCCAACGGCCCGCCTGTAAAGGAAGATCAGATCAACGGCTGTGGATGTGTCCGGGACCCAGAGTTGCACGGTAGTTAAGGTCAGACGGCTCAGCGGAATGTGGGATGTGGCGTTTAATCCAACGGTGAGGGGTGGAAGTACATCACATCGACGGTCACGAGCGACCCCGGAATGGAAACTTACACGATGGTTAAGCGCCAAGATGCCCGGCGGAAAAGGACATGTGGTGTACGATCTGAAGGCCAGAAATTTGCACAGAAGAGATCAAAGGTCAGAAATGAGCCCGGAGGAGAAAGGTGCATGGCTGTTAGAGATAAGTAGTGGTTGTGGAAATAAATGCTTCCCACGTGTCTAGTCGGGGCGGTCCTATAAAGGAAGAATTGACCTCTTCTGCGATTATTTTATTGCTCGGGACCCGGCGAAAAGGACCTGTCGATTTGGGCGCTTCCAGTTGTCAGTACCAGACGCGCTCTGAACACGCGCCTTCACAGTGAGCCAGGTAGGACCTTGATACTGTAACTCCTTCGCCCAATTATTGTTATAAATTGAGAAATGGACCAACGGAGTGAATCTTCTGTGTCTAGTCGGGTCCCGAATGAAAGGGAAGAATTCTTGGTAGATAGACACAGAGGTGTCTGCGACCCTTTCCTGTCTACAGGAAGTGTGTCTGGCAGCAAAGAAAGGTTATGGTCTTATTTTTTGCAAGGAAATGATGTTCTGAATGTGTGTAAGTTCTTTTTATACTTTTTCTCCCTGGAGCAAACCCTCCACTTCCCTGAATTTGCCGAATGGTGCGCAGTAAATTATTCTCCCTCTCGGAGGGTCATTGTGAGTCAGTCCGCATCTAGGATATTGTGTAAAATTGATGCTTCAGTAGTTAGAGAAAATCTTAGTTTGCCCGAAAGTTATCTTGGAAACCGTGAGCCTGTGAATGAAGCCATCCTTGCTGAGTTTTTTTGAAGTTTCCCAATCGATGCTCGCTCTCGATTCCTGTCAAGTATCCTGAAGGAAGGTCAGTCCCTGGAAAGCCTCTCCTTACCTTACCCCTTGCACGTTTTTAGAACTGAGGTGCGATTAGTGATGTCTTTGGTTTGTCAGGTGTTGGGTCTAGATGACGATTGTCATATAGGTCATGTTTTCCTTGGTTTCCTGCTAAAGGTAAATTCTTTGAGTCCCGAGACCCAGTCAGCTCCTATGCTTAATTTAGACGAGTATCTTGCCGAGGCAATCCACCTCCAGTTGACTGAATTTCCCAAGGTCCAGTTTTTTAGGTTTCAAACACACTTACTTCACATGTTGATATGTTCCAATGTTACCGAATTGAAGTTCTTGAGTACTCTATCCTCTTCTGATTTGCCGAAGCAAATCCACCTGATCGAATTTGCCAATTCGATCATGTCCAAAATATACAGGATGCTGTTTGATGGAGAATTGCCCCAGGTCTTCGATGAAATGAAATATTTGATGCAGTCTTCACCCGAAGGACGGGTGGGAGACTGGTTCTTGTACAAAGATTACACTGTTTTGAGAGTGTACCGCTTTACTGGTCAGCCTTATAGGTTGCCTTCTTTTTTAACTCCAAGGATTTTTTCTCTGGAGTTTATGAGACAAAGGTTGTTATCAGAGGAGGAGCACTTCGGTGCTTTCAGGAAATATTTAAATATTAAATTTCCTTTTAAGGTCGGCCCTTTCATTTTCAAAGGCAAAGGTGCCCTGACATGTATAGAGAGATTGATGGAACCTATGGATTTCATTAAGGATGTAAATATGAACTACGACCCCCACCAGGTGATTTCATTAAGAAAGCAAGCAAACAGGAACAAACCATTTGAACATCAAGCCATTGAAGGGTTATCTGAAATAGCTAATTTGCTCACATTCACTGACGAGTCCAATGCTGGGGCAGAGGCAAATCCTGCATCTTGTTTAGAGATCCAAATCACAGAGAGTGTCAGTGTTGCTGTCAAGAGGAGTTTGGACGAAGCCGAGAGTATGGATATGGATGAACAAACATCCCATAAGAAGGCGAAGCTACTCAAAGAAGGTGAGATCGTGGATGAAGGGGCGCCCGGAGTTTCCAAAAAGGCTGCTTTGGTTCCCCTAAAGACAGTACAGGTTAGTCAGTTTTCCTTTAAATATTCAGAAGGTGATATTAACAGTCTAGAATCCAGCTCCCTGTTTAAATCAAAAGAAGAGCTCAAAACGAGCTACCTAGAGAAGAGGAAGCAATCCCTGGAAGAAACAAGAAATTTGCTCCCAAGGGTAAGGAACCTGCATAGTTCTAAAACATCTCTAGTTTCTGCTAGAGATGCGGAGAAAAATACTTTCAAGATGGCCATTGTGAATGATAAAAGAATGTCTGAAATAGAAATCTGTCTGGATAAAATTAGTACTTCAGACAAGATACAGTTACACAAGCAAACCAGCGACATTCTTTATTCGGACCTGTTGCAAGCCATGATGAAGATAAGCAAGTTGGAAGCATTGGTTGACAAGTTGGAAATCCAATTGAGACATGAGAAAGTGGAAAACAAAGCAAATGTTGTTCAAGTGAAAAACTGCAAGCAGACATCCCCAGCTCAGATAATACCCAGGCCGTAAAGAAGTTGTTAGAAGAGAAAGATAATTCCCTACAAGTTTTGAAGAAGAGGTTGAAGATGCCAGGCTCAGAACATGTCCAATCAGCAGAATTGCTAGCCCTCCAGGAGGAGAAAGATAAACTCCATCAGGAAATGATGGAATACAAAGGGAAGGCTGGAGAGCTACAAGAGGAGAAGGATAAGTGGAATGCCGAGAAGGAAGCACTACTGTCCCAAATTTCCGTAATGGAGAAAAACCAGACTGTGGAAAAGGAGATTATGGATGAGCTAATAAGCCAAACCCCTATCGGTGATGACTTATCTATTGTAGCTATCCGAAAGCCATTAGTTGATTGTTCTGCAGATGACCTGTTGGAGTCTATGTCCCAAGTGAGTTTGAAGGAGGAGACTATTAAGGAATTGCAAGCCAAGAATGAGAAGGTGAAAGCTGAGTTAACCAAGGTAAGTGAAAGCAGAATGCAGCTCTTACAGGACAAGAGCCAATTACAGCAGAAGGTTGACGAACTGAAAGAAAAATGTATTGGGAAGGGCCCCCTTCAGGGGGCGAAACACATCATTTGGGACACCTTAAGTATTGAAGTTACCAAGTTTAGGCACTACCTTAATTATATTGATGATTTGTGTGGATTGATAGATTCAGCTCAGCAGAGATTGAGAGTGGTAAACGAACACATGGCGAAAAGACCTCTCGCTACAGCCCAAAACACCCTGGATTTCCTGAATTCATTAACATATCAAAAGTTGCATGACATGGGCATAAAAGATAGAGTCTCAATAATCCTGTCAGCAAATAAAATCATTCACAAGCACCAGTTAATGAAGAATGTTCAGGACAGATCAGAAGAATTAATGGTACAGGTCAACAGGTTCAAAAAAGCGTTTGAAGGGCTGTTCGAAGACGGGTTGCCATGCTTCTGGAACGAAAAGGGTCGAATGCTCCCACAGGAACATTATAATCACCTGATTGTCAGGGCTCGTATGGACCATTCAAAGTTTAATGAGCTGGAGAAAATCCTGTCGGGACAGACCATTGTGGACATGCTAACTGAAGATTTCAAAGTCCTGCAGAAGTTCACAGCTATCAGAACCAGATTGCCTAAAAATTCCTACGAAACATACATGGAGCTCAAGGTGGCCATCCGGGAAATGGTGGAAAGCGACACCCCAAGTTCCAAACAGTGGAAGGCTGTAGAGCGGCTGGGGAAAACAAATTTTACTCTTCCTCCGTAGGAACAAGTGGCAGGTACTGTGGAGCTGATGGGGCAAAGACTCGGAGCTGATTTGGCAAAAGACATGGTGCTGTTGGAGCAAAGATTCGGAGCGGATGGACCAAAGTTTGTTATCCAGTTTTTTCATGCTTTATGATCGGTTAGGAATAGAATTGTAACAACTTCCTAGTGGTGTAGGATTTCAGTTACAAACTCTAATTCACGTCGGTCATTCTGTTATTGATCTGCTGGAGGCAGACTTATTATTTGATCTATAAATTTGTATCTCTTTTATGAGATGGGGGTTGGAACCCATCAAGAGAATTGCTGATTTGGAAAGACATATCTGTTTTGAGTAATAAAGTGAATGCATGAGAGTTTTCTATCAGAGATTCATGTGTCATTGATGTTGCAGTCTGTACCATTTCCCTTATGTGCTTGTTATTTCCTTTGTGTAACACTCCATTTTGTTCTTCCTTCGTATCTGGAATGCAGTGTTGAATGAGTAGAATTCATATGTTTATGCTCTATTCATTATTTCAGATATTATATGATTTTTCTGCTAAAATTGATATGGAATTCGTCTTAGACGCTCTGTGTTGATGGACTGTTTTCTCATCTCTTCCGTTTCACCCAGATCAAACTTGATGACTGTAATGATGTGATTATCTTGCCTTTGATAGTTCTCATGTATGTATCTTTATGATCTTTTACATATATATGACTCCATGCCCAATGGATATGTGATTGGTTCAGCCAAATGAATGAATGCTTAAATATTGTTTATCATTTGATTTTGTAAAATTTGTGTTGAGAGATCCCTCTTTGGGAGAGACCATCAATTTCTTCCTAAAGTGGTTTTGCTGTTACCTCGGGGTGTGACTTTTACAACCTGGGTACATTCTGAGTTCTAACAAACTGGCGCCGTTGCCGGGGACGAAAGTGCATATCTACCCCAGGAGAACGACAAATATTAAGAGAGATTTCTGTGGGCAAACAAGAGTTTCGGAAACAGAAGGAGGTTGTATATTTTCCCTGGCGACTTCAATGTGAAATTATCCAGAATTCAAGAACGACATTCTGGCTTCAAGAAAACATACACGAGGTAACTCTGATACCCAAATTCTGAAAAGCTTTGAAGATCCAGAAAGATTGTTTAAAAAGAAGAATAAAGAAAAGCTAGATTCTCCTTTGTTCGTCCCATCATCATCACCGGAATCCCATAATAACCTAGGATGGGAAACTGATATTGCACGAAACCTATTGAGAACCAAGTCTGAATCTGACCTTGCAAGCACTGAGTTCAA
The DNA here is from genome assembly GCA_001517045.1 of Pseudotsuga menziesii. Lineage (NCBI taxonomy): Eukaryota > Viridiplantae > Streptophyta > Pinopsida > Pinales > Pinaceae > Pseudotsuga > Pseudotsuga menziesii. The sequence goes on from LPNX010803906.1 coordinate 45,617, forward strand.
TCCTCATAGGTTAGAGACTTATCTGTTAGATTCCATCCGAGGGAACGTGCAACAAGCCCCTGAAACTTATACACCTGCTTCTGATCATACTCAAACTGTCCCGGTTCCTGTGAACCCACCTACACCAATGGCCGCTAGGTTTGCTCCCTTGCGTTTACCCGCTGCATTACATGACCTTCCCCAAAATTATTCCCAAAGAATTTCTTTATTTGATGGGGAAGGGGATATAACTGCAAAACAACATGTCGCCAAGTTTGAAGATTTCATTGACTTGGAAGAAGTGGACTACCCTGATGTCAAAATGTGGTTATTTGCCCATAGTCTGTCTGGAGAGGTGAAGAAGTGGTTTAAGGACCTTCCACAAGGGTCTATTGTGAATTTTCAGGCCTTTCAGAATGCATTCTTGGATAGGTGGGATGACAAACTGAATCCTCTGCAACTTTTGTCTCAATACAATGGTCTCAAGAAAGGAGGTTTTGAGTCTGTTCATGAATTCTCAAGTAGATTCATGAGGGCTTATAATTCTATTCCAGAAGATATCAAGCCTTCGCCTGCAGCTGCTAAGCTGCATTATGCTGGAGCTTTTGATAATGATTTTGCTTTTTCACTACGGGAGAGGAAATCAGCAACCCTTGCTGCCATGTTTACTGATGCCCTAGAAGTGGAGGCTAACATGATGGCTAGTGGAAAGATGAAGCATAGAGATATGGACAGGAGAAGGAAAGAAGAAAATGTACCTTCTACTTCATCTTCTGATGCAGATGTTAAGTTTGAGATGATGTTGAAAACTATGGAGAAGTTTATGGATAAGTTAACCATGGACACTAGGCCTTTTAACAGAGAGCAAGGAGATCCCCAGATCAGGAATCCGAATTTCAAAAGGCCAAATCCTCCTGCTCCTCCCCAAAATAGGCCAAGAGATCAGAGAAATCCAAGAAACCAAGAAGAACATCCCATCCGCCCACCTTTCCCTGAGAATTATGTGGGTGATGAAGAAGACCCACCGGAAAATGAGATCCACCTGTTCGGGGAACAAGACTCAGAGATATATATCACTGAAGAAGAACATAATATGTTTGCACAGGAAGATGCAAACGAAGAATTCGAAAATGAGTCATATCAGAGAGGTTATTTACATGTGATGGATGATGTTCAAAGGAAAATGAGGCTAAGGAACAGAGATGTTCCCATAAATAAAGGGAAGGCAAATCCAAGTCAGCCTTCCTCTAGTTCCTTGAATGTAGAAAAGGGAAAAGAAACACAACAAGAGCCCTCTGTGAGTAGAGAAGTTCAGAATGATATACAGAGGGATAAAGTAATAAAAAAGGCGACTCCGGGTGAGGTAGAAAAGATTAGTGCTGGTTTTAACCTGCAAAATGAGCTGTCTAAACTGAAGATCTCTGTTCCATTTAATGAGTTATTGAGAAAAACTGAATACAGAGATACTACTTCAAAAATGGTCAAAGACCAAGGTGAAGGGAAGTCTGACATTTTAAATGTGAGTGATGATAATCCTGCTATATCATTTGGATCAAAAGCTGAAAATTTAGAGGGTGAAGAAGTGCCTCCCTTCTACTTAAGTCTGAAGTTGCTCGACAAAGTGGTCCACAATGCCATGTTAGAATCCGGGGCGTCACATAATCTGATTCCCAAAGGAGTGGTAGAGAGTTTAGGATTGGAGGTAACAAGGCCCTATAAATATCTGTATTCTTTTGATTCCAAGAAGGTAAAATTCCTGGGACTAATTAAGGACATGGTGGTAACCCTGAACAAACTCCCTTCTAAAACCATAGTCATGGATGTAGTAGTGGCAGACATCCCACCCAAATTTGGGGTATTGTTATCAAGATCTTGGACTTCCAAGTTGAAAGGAAGCT